>MU628623.1:0-48414 GCA_025688805.1 Aspergillus egyptiacus
AAAAAAAAAAAAAAAAAAAAAAAAAAAAAAAAAAAAAAAAAAAAAAAAAAAAAAAAAAAAAAAAAAAAAAAAAAAAAAAAAAAAAAAAAAGAAGAGTTATTAGCCTTGATTTGAGGAGAATCCTTGGAATCAGGACATTAGAATTAAGGTGTTGGCACACCGCCATGTTCTGCTGAATAAAAGGGTCCCAGAACCGCGCGAATAGCTTTATATTTGCCTGATTTAACGCCTAGATCACCCCTGGTGGCCTGTCGCGAGAGAACCGTGTAAATAGCTTTAAATTTGACTAATTTATTGACTAGGTCATCCACAGCAGCTGGCGATCGGTGAAGGACCCGATATATTGGGTCAGCACTATTACACTAGTCCAGGGTCTCGCAATTGTGATCTTCAAACTCCATAAGGATATACTGCCATAGGGTGTGGCAAGCAGGGCTCTCCGTTCGCTCAGCCGCTCAGCCGCTCTTATGCCAGATGCTGGCCGGTTAGCAATCGGGTGGGTGACTACCAGGGACTCCCAGCGATTGTATGTCTTTTATTTTGCTCCTACCTGGTCTCGCCTAAGGTTCTCAGGAGATAGGAAGAGGCAGGAAATTGTTCAACTGTTCAGTTGTGACTGGCGGAAGATAAAAAACTGATATACCGGCACCGCCCAGGATGAACAGGGCAAAGTTCATAGTATAATCAATAGTGCGCTGTCTGTTGAAGCCTCAATAGTGTATCTCACGCATATCCTACCTGGTTAAGGAAGTGCTACAAGAATGGACAAGTGGAGCATGATTCTCATTGACAGTTAACAACCAAGGGTCTTGATATGTTCGAGCAGTTGCCGAACTTCCACTACTCTCGGGAGCAGACAGTCCCTAGAAGAATAGTGGCTGTCGATCGACGACTAGAGCGTCTGCTTGAGACCCACACCCTCCATGCGAATGGTGCATCCGTGGGCGGGCATGGGCTGGTACCGGTTCAGCACGAGATTGCGACTTGACACGCGTCAAATGGAACCATGCAAGTCTCGGGCCTGCATATAAGAAACCCCACTTCTTTTCAAGTTCATTAGTGCCGTGTCTTCAATCCTAGAAATTCGGTGAATCACACGTTAAAAGCCACTTAAATAGCAAGAAGACAGTTGCGTCAAGGTAAATCTCAATATACCGGACGCCAAGGAAAAGGGGGTTTTTTCGTATGCAGGGCAGAGACTGCAGGACAGACGGGAATCCTATCGAAGATCTCGGCTACTAATAACCAAGGAACCGAATAATTGAGTAGATTCCTGATCAAGGTTGGCCTCACACCTGGTCCTACACGAGAACCCTTTGTGCCCGACAGAATGCAGCCATCCCTTATGGGCGCGCTTCTCCCAGTCTATAACTAGACGTCCTCAATCTAGGAGCAATCCTTCCCAGGCTCTCGAGCATCAGCTAGGCAGTTGTCAGGATGAGGCTGCATCATGTCGTCGTCTGTATCTTTATCCCCCTGAGTTGTGCCTTGGCCGTGGCAGCAGAGCGTCCGAGTCCTCCTGAGTGCGCCGTACGCCCTCCACTCACCCTGTCAATCAATCTCTATCTAACCTAGAATAGCTTGACTGTCAGCAGGAGGCGCTCAGAAGCACTGCATGCTCTGACACAACATGTCTGTGTGCGGACAAGAACTACCAGGCTGCCCTTTCCAGCTGCACTACGGCCAATTGTACAGTGCAAGATGCACTATGTACGTCCGATGTGTTTCAAGAAGATACCTAAGACATATCTAATCACAATCAGTGGCCAAGTACGTGGACTCTCGCGAATGTGGTCTCCCTATTACCCAGCGCTATCCTGAGGCTGATGGCGGCACGATTTTCCCCTTTGCTGTCGCCACGATTCTTTTTGCCCTGCGAATAGCAGCCAAATCATTACAACTTGGAGGGGGATGGGGTGCGGACGACTACACTATAACTATAGCATATGTGAGTATCTCCTCGTATGTTTACCGGCGTTGCTGACATGATCAGTTTTTGGCAATAACTGTCTTTTCAGTCAATATCTCAAGTACGTCCCATATTCCATCCCACTCAGCTCATGGCTCAACTGAAAGTTACAGTGATTCATTACGGATTCGGGAGAAACATATGGGATATTTACCCCCAGCAGAATATCACCAAGGCATACAAGGTAGTTCCATCGCCCCGTGCCTACTACCACTGACTGATGCTGACTATATTCGTAGCTTTTCTACGCCTTCGTCCTGGCATATAAAGCATTGATGTCTCTTGCTAAGATCTCCGTCTGCCTCTTTCTCCTCCGAATCTTCCAGTCTACGGTCTTCCGCCGCACCGCATATGCTATAATTGGAATTAACGCCGCCATTGCTATAACCTGGATGCTAGTTGATAGTTTCCACTGCATTCCCGTCCATCTAGCGTGGACTCAGTGGCAGGGACTGGAACAGGGCAAATGTATCGATTTCACTGCCGCCACCTTTGCGAACGGATGCGTTAATATTGCCATCGACGCGATCATGGTCGTAATGCCTTTATATGAGGTTTTGAAATTGAATCTGTCTCGGCAAAAGAAAATTGGTGTCGCGCTTATGTTTGCATCCGGCTTAATGTGGGTTTACTGCTTTGTGATTTTGATTTCGGTTTGCTAACTGGTGATGTAGTTTGACGGTGATTGGGGTTATTAGAGTCGTCATCTTCTCGCAAAACAGCTCAAATAAAAACCCGACATGTTCGTGCCTTTTGCTCGTGCTGATATCCACGAAAAGAAGTGGCTAATGACTGAGAACAGACGAAATGCAAGCCCTTAACCGCTGGTCGGTCATTGAATGCCAAATTGCTATCACCTGTGCCTGTCTGCCAGCCACTCGACCTATGCTTGTCCGGTTCTTCCCAAACGTCCTCGGTGCGTCGACAGGGCAGGCTTCAACTGGGCATCCACATAAATACAGAGAACCGAGCGAAGCCGAACTCAGGACTGGCCCTCTGACTCATAAGAGCAGTATCTCGAAGACCGTGTCGTATTCGGTTGACTACGGTAGTAAATCGCAGCGGAGGCTTTCGAATGGGTTCACTCCGTTAACTGAGGTAGAGTCTAACAAGGGCTAGTAAAATACCCTGTAGCCCATGGTAGGCCTAAGGCATTGCATCGCGAAGTAGGCCCCTCAGCAGTATAAGAGAGGACCTACTTTTTTACTATAGGCTGATATATATAAAAAAAGGGCCTTATTTATTTCAGGAAAGGGATGCTTACTTATATTTCTACTTCAGGCTAACTGTGATATATTACAAGCTAATAATCTAGTTAGTTAGTTCTTATTATATAATAACTAATAAAAATAATCTTATTATATATTTAATAACTCTAAAATCTTCAGATCTCTTCTTTGCAGAAAGGTATATTTTAGGGATGATATATCCTTATCCCTGCGTGGGATGTTTCTTATCCATGAGTTGGATATGTGGATCCTACCCCTGTGCGCTACTTAGTAGGAGTTCTAGGGACCGCAAGGTAGCTCGCGGGTAATATTAGTCTTTTGGTCTAGTGTAATTAGGACCCCTAGATCCTTCTTTTACTGAGAATCCCGGCCCTAACTGTACCTAAGGTACCTAGGTAAATGCGGTTGAACTTACACCATAGACCCCTACTACCCACTTCAGCGACACGCATTCCATCAGAGGAAGCATTGCGCCTCCTGCGGCGATGCCAGTCAACCACCACCCTTCTAGTCAGTGAAGCCCATCTCCAGCTCGGCTATGAAATCCAGAAGTGCGCCGCCACCCACGGTATCCAAACCACTCTCGTCCGGATCCAGTTCAATACCCCCCCCCCGGTCATCCGTGCCGACAGAGAGCTCTTTGACTTGAATCCCGCATTGAAGATCCCCGCAGACCGGCCTGGCTTGCTGCTCTTCACGTCCGGTACATCCGGCCCACCAAAGGGGGTGGTGCACGCCCGAAAGCTCTTGTATAAGATCCACCAAGCCAGGCGGGCCCAACGAGGTGTTCTTGCACCATCGTCCCCCAAACTGGATTACCGGCGCGTTGCCCTTATTCCGACATCCTCTTGCAGGAGCCCGCATGGAGATTGTTTCCTCGCCTGACCCGGCGACGATCTGGTCTCGTCTCCGTGAAGGTGGAGTGATGATGTTGATAGGCCCGCCCCGGTTTTGGGCATGCTCATGAAGTATTTCCGGGAACGCATATCTGCTCTCCTCCCACCGGAGCAGGTGGAGGCGTATATCTCCGGAGCGAGAACGCTTCAAATCGCACGAGTGGGAGGCACAATGCCCCATGTACTTCTGCTGAGGTCTTGGCGGGAAGAGATTGGCATCCCGTTGCTGGTTTCATACGGAACCACGGAGCTCGGTGGACGGGGGCCGAGAACTACCCTGGATACTGATATAATACTTGAGCTGTGAACTCAACTCTTGATTAATTTATATATATATATACATATATACCGAGATATCATTATACTGATCACTCGTTTTAAGCGCCGCGTGGGAAGACCCCAACCGAGCGTGACAGTCTGACTGTCGGAAGGCGACCATGGAGAGATCCAGATCAAGAATCCCTCCTCTTTACACAGTGAGGACACCCTTCCATCCTTACCAGGTTTCTTTCACTTTCAAGAAACTCATATCTCTCCCACCACCGTCAGGCCTTCTCGGTCGACGGCGACGAAATGCATCGTGGCCTCGGTGAAGTTGCCGACAAGCGGGTACCGGCACTTGTGCCAGGGGTGGATGCTGTGCCCTTCAATGATTTCCTGTTCCCTGTCGATGATGGGGGAAATCGATGCTCAGATGGTCTGTTGGCTTCCGGTATGCTCGTTCCTGGTTCTCGACGCAGTTCTTGAACTCCGCGTAGACTCGGTCCACATTGACGCCGGCTCATCGCCCGAATACTCGCATCAGCTCCACCCCGTCCGCAATAACCTCGCCACCAGAGTGGGTGACCTCTCTGGTAAAGTCTGGGATAGACATATCCGCTACGCAGTGGGACCCGGCGAAGCTGAAAGCGCACTTCTTCTCCTTCTTCGTCTTTGCAGTTGGAGGGCCGGATCGTAATTGTCTTGCCGGAAAATGTGGCCTCAGCCGCCTTGACCAAGCATGCCGCTACACGGGACAGTGAGCCCAGCTGAGCGCGCTCTCTGGCTGTAGAGATTGTCATGGCTGTGAGGGTCAAAAATGGTTAATCACGTTAGCAATCCATGGATGCGTAGTGCGAGAGAATAATAATGACAGTCAAAATACTTCATAACCTTTTTTTTCTTATGCGGGGCGTCATGGTCGATGCGGGTAGATACCTGGTACGTAGGAAATCTGGATGCAGTGATGCACTGACTTGGTGACTTTCAAAATGCAAACTGGAACCTAACCAGTCTAGTCTAGTGGTATGATGATGGTATCATTCTGCGAAGATCCTCTTAGTAACAAAAATAGTCTGTCTGTGTCCGGGTCATTATTTACTGGACTTTCATTGGCCGGATAGCAAAACGAAGGAAGATGGCGGGAATTAATTTACTGCAGCTGAGGTGGAAGTGGAACTTGGTGAGGTGGTGAGTTCTGAGCTGTGATGCCCTAAGGGAGGCCCAATTATCGGAAGTAGACTACCTAGAATATGATTGACTTGATCAACACCCAGATCGTGCACTAGTTTATAATTGGCTAATATAGACGCCTGATCTTCGCTTCGAACTTGGATGGACTCCCAGTTTCTGTGGAGATTCTGCACAGCTCCACGGTCTCGAGACATCTCATTTTGGTTCTTGCATTGCGCTTCATGCAAGCCTGCAAGGGTACCTAGGTAACATAGTAGTCTGATAGTCTAATAAATGGGTCAATAATACTAGGCAATGACGCTGTCGCATCCGAATACTGTATTGGAGTCGCCAGACTGACAGAACGGAGGGACTCTATGTAATTGTACGGTCTTTCTCGACCACTTCTGGGTCGCCGTCCACTGAAGCCCTTTTTGGATAAGAATGTTATGTCTCCCTCTCGACAGATCTCCTACACAGACGAGCGTCAAGCAATATTCGAAACCACCAAGCGCCTGCTCGCCCAAGCCATCAACGATGGACTCGCAACGGCATTCATCAAAAGACTGTCCCTCTGCTCCTCATCATCCGGGCAATATTTATGCGTCAAGCCACCTGTTCCATCCGCCACCAGCTGTAATATCTGGATTACCTGTGCTTTAAGTGCGGACACCGACGTCGACGTAGAAGATTGTCCTCTTCGGGGCTTTTCCTGGTTATTCTGGCTAACGTGCATAGCACTTTGATAGAGAACTACCCAATATACTCTTGCGAGATTAGCGCAACCAAACTTGATAGGTAACAAGGTACTGCACTTGGATTTTTAAGTAAAAAAAAGAAAATAAAAAAAAATTCTGTACAAGGTTACTCTTCACCACATATTATGAGCCCGAAATTCCCGCGAGAAGATGGCGGAAATCAAAGAAAGATCAACGGAGAGCCAGAGCAGCCCTAGGTGCGAGTACCTTGATGTATTAGGTATGTATGCAACTGAAGGAATGTATCAGCGAGAACTCTCTTTTTCACAGATTTACTCTTATTCTGCATAGACGCAATATTTTGTCATCCACTTCCTCGATGGTCTAACGGTCATGATTTCCGCTTGTCACCTTCCCAGGAACAAGCGCGGGAGACCTGGGTTCGACTCCCAGTCGGGGAGATTTTCCTTTTTTTTTTTTCTTTCTTCGGTTTTGTCTTCGCTCCCTTTCCTCAGGCATGTTGCTTAGGGTGTGCCTTTTATCGTCCGGACTGCGCATTGTACATCTCTGAGGGAAGTTAAAGAGGGCAGGGCAGAGTGCAGACGTGCACCATGACACCAAGCTGTTGATGTATGTACTATGTCACAAGTCGACGGGGACCGGAGGCGGGCTATACCTGGAAAGGTGTCCCCCTGTATCTAGCATGCTGTCGTGCAGGTTCAATTCGTACCTCGTAGGTAGGACGGGAACCCGATCTGGGGACCCTGCTACAC
This sequence comes from Aspergillus egyptiacus, assembly GCA_025688805.1. Lineage (NCBI taxonomy): Eukaryota > Fungi > Ascomycota > Eurotiomycetes > Eurotiales > Aspergillaceae > Aspergillus > Aspergillus egyptiacus. The sequence goes on from MU628623.1 coordinate 6,997, forward strand.
GGGAGAAATGGACTACTAACTAGGCCAGGCTGGATACCTTAGAGAATCCATACGTAGCTTATGACCCGACTGTTACAATAGTTTGATTATGCGTTAAGCTCGCTATCCCCTTCTATCTTGTGTTTGGGCGGGATTCAACCATCGGGTTGGTTTTGGTCTCTATCCACCTGTACTAATGTCGGATTACCCTAGGTAGTCTATCCAGGGTGACAGGTCAGGTACCTTATAAGTAGGTAATTCATTCATCACTGCATGGTAGGTAGGGCTCAAGCGACCTAATGCCTAGGCACTTAGCTACTGAACAATATCTCTCGCATCTCTGAGCTCTCTCTCTCTCTCTCTCTCTCTCTCTCTATGAAGTCTGGTTGAAGGAGTTCATTCCGCTCTAGGTTTCTCTTGGCTCGGCTCGGCTCGGGTCGTTTATTGCATAGACCATCCATAGCCAAACTGACGGTCAGTCAGTCTAGGTTTGACTACTTGGCAATTAAATAGAAAGAAGCTGAACACCCTGCCCGGTATCCGACCTGCTCAGATCGTTCCAGTAGCAGGTAAGCAGAGTAGTACCGGGCAGGGCATCGCGGGCTCTCGCAGCCAAGACCGGCGATGAGTGGGGTTGACGGGAGGAGCTACTACTGGAAGAACTTCAATAAGGCTAACACCATGACCATTACTGATACTTATACTTCGATGTCTCGCCGTGCATTATACGATTAATTACTAGTTGATTGTAGCTGCACGCACAGGGGATCATTAGACAGGGCCGGCTCTTCTTTACTTAGGGGAACGTTAGGGTTGCGGGATTTTAGCTAAATTTCGCCAAGGAAGGTACACTTCCGTCCCGGATATATATATGCAAACTGCAAAACTAATCAAGGACTATCTAAGATTCGGATGGCGCTGTATAAGCCACGGCTGGGGCTTGATGAGTACCTAGGTACGTATGGATTGAACCAACGTGTCTGCATATCCATCCATATGGTCGGAGTGCCTGCCCCACCAGAGGTGGCTACATGGCAACGCCAATGTGATTTCATCGCACGTCTTGAATAAGAAATCGGGCTCAAGGGAATATGTAAGATGGATGCATCCATGATGATTACATCTGGGAAATATCAATGTATACCTATACCTCAGCGACTCGTAGATAGATATTATTTCTACAGAACACTACTGCAGAGCACAAGTACATCGACTGCCAACGAGGCGCTAGACTCGATGTGGAACGATCGACAGGTCCATTACCCGAACCTAGGAGGTCCCGTGCTGACCCTGCCAAGACCGAGGAAACCGCCACCTGAAGTGATCCACTTTGAGGGTTGGACGTCGCTTATACAGATCTGCAGTCTCTCATCAAGAATCTCGGCTTCGGAAGTTGAAAGTATGAGAATATCCGATTACTCAGCGGCTATAACGACCAGATTTCCAGGGTCCAAAGCCAACCCCAGAAGCCACGGGATGCGATCGGCATGGGACGTAGGGTGACTCCACCGGCGCATATAAATGCTAAAGATTCCCGACCTCCACATCGTCAGACTTGTCCTGCCCTCTTCGTGTCCCGAGTTCATCTCCCAAATGGACTCTCGAGTCGGCTGGGTCGGATAGGGAGGCCAGGCTGTGGCAAGCCCGGCGTCCAATATTTAAGGGACATTCCCATCGAGTAGAAAGTGAAGATGGAAGTTGAACACAGCCTGCCGGTGAAAGACTCATCATGTCTAACGGGACTACAAGTTCGACCACCAACAGTGGAGTCCTCATCGTATGCTATTCCCCTGCTCCACTCCGTAGGAACACCTGCTAATGAAGCCCATGGCAGATTGGAGCCGGAATCGCCGGTCTGACTCTGGCTCAAGGCCTCCGAAAACACGGGGTACCCTCCGTCGTCTTCGAACGCGATGAACATGCCACAGTCCGGGCCCAAGGCTGGGGCGTTTCGATACACTCGACCCTGATTACGATGGAGGCGCATCTCCTGCCGGAGATATACGACGGTGTGTGCGAAGCCCAAGTGAATCCTGAAGTTGGCCGGGATGAAGTTCGCGGGGTCCCTTAGATCAACGGCTTGACTGGCAAGGTGGAAGGGATGGTGCCCAAAACCAAACGGCTTCGCCTGCGACGGGATGTAGTTCGGAATGCACTGATGGAGGGGTTGAATATCCGGGTACGTGGCTCCTGTTACTACTTGACTTCAGAAGACTTCGGAAGTGGTGTACTAACCTCAAGGGCAGTGGGGAAAGCGCCTTATAAACATTGAGAAATTGGACAATGGTGTCCGTCTGGAAGTCGCCGACGGCTCCAAGGTCCTTGGAGATGTCGTGGTCGGTGCTGATGGAAACACCTCCATTGTGCGAAAGTTTTTGGCCCCCGAGTCGCATGCTGTGCACCGTCTGCCGATCAATGCGGTTGGCGTAAGTCTTGACATGACCTATGAGCAGGTCGATCATTTCAAGCAGCACATCGACCCCTTGTACTTCATGGGCACACATCCCGAGACAAACACTTTCTCCTTCTGGTCCTTGCTCGGAACGCCAAAGGAGAAGGGCATCCCATACCCGGCCCAGCTGTATTTCTCCTGGATGGCGTCCGATGCGGACGAAGAGCTCTTCAAGAAGCCCCTGATTGAAGTTTTCAGGGAAAAGGGCCGGCCTTTCTTCCCCCAGCTTCGCGAAATGGTGGACGCCCTGCCCGACGACCACCTCGTGACCAAAGTCAACCTGGTCGACTGGCCGCTGGTTGAATGGGACAACTGGGATGGCCGATGTACCTTGATTGGCGATGCTGCCCACTGCATGGTGATCTGTGAGTTGCCCCGTCTCGTGAAGTTCAATCGCTTTCTTAGGTTTCACTAACTCTGCTAGACCGTGGAGAAGGCGTCAACCATGCCATCGTCGATGCCTGTCAACTGGCCGATACGATTAAAAAGGCAGCAGATGGTAAGATCTCCATGGCTGATGCCGTGAGGGAGTACGAGGAGGTGATGCGGCCTCGGGCGAAGGAAGCTGTGGAAATCAGCCGGCAGGCAGGACTTGATGGCCACAACTATGCCAAGGTCGATAGGGAGGGCAGCTTTGCTCTGCTTGGAGAGAAGCCGGTCTAGCCGTGGGACATACATTCATTCCAGGACGTGCTCGAGGACTTCAAGTGGGAGCTGTTCCTGTGTACTAAATATTCGACAACAGTCTTCGTATATACAACATTCGCATATAGTCTGGTACTTTCTTTTTCTTATCTTTGCATACCATGCCATACATGATAGGAAGATAAGTGGCCAACATTGAGATTATAATGAGAATTACGGGAATAAACGAATATCATCTGGACAGTGATTCCGAACATGGAAGTACTGAGGTTCCTACCAGGTCCCTTTTTCCTCTTTCGAGTTCAAATCGCCCCCGATGCATGCAGTTGAACGGGTGCTGCGACTCGACCTGGATTTCTCCTCCAACTGATCATTGGTGCTATAGTATGGCAAAACGATGTTCAATGTTGAACGCTGCAAGTCCTGGCTTAGTACTGGATGTAGTTTCTCACCAGGAACTAAGATGAGTTGAAAGTTCTGCAGCTTCCAAGATGCAATAGTTCATTCTGAGTCGCTATCTAGCGTCATTTTGTTTTGACGATCCAAAAAAGAAACCCGATCCTTAGTCTCGTCCGGTCTTCTATATAGCTCAAAAACCATGACGTCCATCAGTGCTTTCTCGTCATCTGCTCGTATCTCTCACCAAAAGCATCGTACCACTTCGTCACGGCCTGCGCGCCCATGCCAGCCGAGATCATCTCTGCCCCATCCTCCAGCTTCCGCGTTATCTCCTCCATGAACTCCTCAATGCTCAGGATATTCGGGTTGTTCGTCTTTTTATTATCATCCGGATTTTCCCGCTCACGATGCAAATTCGTCTCCACGCCCGGCGGCGCAATCTCAATCACCTTGATCCTCTCTCCCAGTCCCGCCCAAGCAATCTGGGTCCGCAGGTTCATCGACCAGAAATGCGCCCACGCCTTGGTCCCATTGTACACCGGGTTGATGACGGAGAACGGTATGAACCCCAGCACCGAGGAGACATTGACGATGGCGGCCTTCGGCCTCGTCTTGAAATGCTCCAGAAGCAACAGCGTCAGGTGCATGGGGCCCCGGATGTTGATGTCGATCTCCTGGTCTGCTTTCTGGAGGAACTCGGCGGGCTGTTGCTTGGAGATTTCAAGAGGCCGCTGCACGCCTGCATTGTTGATGAGACAGTCGAGATCCGGGTGCTCGCTTGTCACGCGCGAGATGAACTCGGGAAATGTGTCGGTTCGGCCCGTGTCCAGGACGTAGTAGTCCGCTGCACCGATCTCGCGCGCGGCTGACTGCAGATTCGACTCTGTGCGGCCCGCGATGAGGACTTTGATTCCTTGCGAGATGAGGTAGGAGGAGAGTGCTTTGCCGATGCCGCCGCCGCCGCCGGTGACGAGGGCGCATGTGAATGGGAGCTTTGGTGATGACATCTGGACTGGACAACTGGATAGGATGTTTGCGGTGTCTGCGAGAGATGGACGGAATGATTGAATGAGGAGAGGGATCCCTTTTAAATACCCGTTGAATGATGTCACAAGCAACACATAATAAGGTTATCTAAGGTAGGTTAGGTTGGTTGAACGGGTTATAGAACCGTGGGTCAACCCAAGCTTAAGGTGTTCCTAGTGTCTCGGTCTCCAATAGAATTCGACGTCTGCAAACTGGAACCCTGGACGATCCAGGCAATGGATGCCTAAATATCATTCCACAGTATGGATGCTCTTTTAATATTACTGCTTGTGTAACGCCCTAAAGATGTAGCTGTGCTGTCTGCATCGAACCTGTAATGTTCTACAAATGTACTCTCTGGCCTGCCTCATACTGGAGGCCGTTTCGCCAGAGCTAGGGTTTACATCCCCGTAATCCTAGATCGGAACTCATCTTCAAGCGCCGAGACTTCAGCCATTGAAATAAGCTTCTTCTTGCAGACTTTTAACCGAATTTAAAGAGGGTCATATGCCAATAATAATTGGGTAAACGGATGTTATTTCCCCTGTCAGATGGGATGTCAGGTAGCTGAGGACCCCGCTATTTCCGTCACCCTCACCCCGCATCCTCCATACCTCTATAGACCCCTCCATCTCTCTTTAAAGCAGCAGAAAAATTGAAACCAGAACCAATCCCAACATCCCATCCATCTATATAAACTAAATAATGTCGACCGTCCTCACAAGCCACAAGACCGCCCTCATAACCGGCGCAGCATCCGGAATCGGCTTCGCAGTCGCCCAGCTCTGCCGTAGTCGGGGAATGCACCTGGCCCTCCTCGACCATGACGCCGACAATCTATCCCTCGCTAGGGAGATACTGGAGGGAGAGGACCCTTCGAGTTCTCTGATCACAAAGACTTATCTGGTCGATGTTGGCAAGAAATCCGATATGGATAGTGTCGCGGCGCAAGTGGGCGAGGCTTTCCCGGCGGTTGACCTGGTTGTATTGAATGCGGCGACGACTGGACATAGTATTAAGGACAAAGACTCGAATCCGTGGATTGATAATGTTGATTACTGGCGACAGGTGAGAGGCCCATCCGTCATCCGTTTAATCCGGGCTCTGTCGGAATAGTACTCGTTTTTAGTCGTGTTTCACTAATACGGGACTAACAATACTACTACTACTACTGCTGCTGCTGCTGCTGCTGCTGCTAATAATAATAATATCAATATAGGTATTCGATACAAACGTCTTCGGCCCCATAAATGGCATCAGCGCGCTCCTTCCCCTCCTAAAGCGCGACAACAACAAATCACCCAAATCCATCGTCATCACCGGCTCAAAACAAGGCATCACAAACCCCCCCGGCGGCCGAAACCCAGCCTACAATTCCACCAAGGGCGCCATCAAGATCCTCACCGAGCATCTCGCCCACGATCTGCGCTCTGATCCGTCCACCGCGCACATCTCGGCCCATCTTCTCGTCCCGGGATGGACGTGGACGGGCCTCATGGGCAACGTCGGCCCTAGGTCTGCAAACCAGGTGAAGATGCAGGGGTCGTGGGAGGCAAGCCAGGTGGCGGAGGAATTGGAGAGGGGGTTGCAGCGGGGCTCGTTTTACATTATTTGTCCGGATGATGAGACGGATCGGGCGCTGGATAAGGCGCGGATGTGGTGGGGTTGCGATGATATTATTGAAGATAGGCCTGCGTTGTCGCGGTGGGAGAGCGGGTGGAGGGAGATGGCTGAGAAGGCGATCCGGGATGATGCCGAGAGGCGGAGGCGGGGATGATTGATGGATTATTAGGTGATATGGTATGCTATCTGGGCAATATTGACGACATACGTACATAGGATAAGGCAGGTATAGAGAGGCACTTTCTATAGCTCCGTGGCGGGGCTAGGTAGACGGATGCTGCCGCTGGAGCCGAACGATATTCGCTCGCTATCATGGTGTTAACCGAGGATCAACTACGGAGTACCTATGTAGTCCAGCAGTCCAGAGTCTGTATGGTCAGATTAGATTGTGTGGAGTACGGTAGATAATGACAGATTGAAGCTAAATTAAATCTCCATTGCGATGACACCTTGTCGACCATAGGTACCGGGACTTCTTCACTTCTTTCCGATAGACTAAGCTAAGCGTAAGACTCTTACCAGAACAGTCCAAGGACCGTCTTGGGTCGCCTTAAGCACACGCAGGGCACAAAGCATTGCGCCCTTATCTGAGGTTGTTAATAGAATCAATATTATTGGAGACACTGACAGCCTTCCAATTGTTTGGTGGTTCCTGAGAATGTCATGGTCCATCGCCAAGCAGGGCGTGCCGATCACAGACGAAGGATGGAGATCTGCAGAGTTCTTGGTCCTTGGAGAATGAAACCTTAGAGTACCTAGAGTTACCCCTCCTTTCTTTCTTTTCTCTGTCTGTCCTCTTCATCACCATCACCACACAGCAACATGATCCATCCAGGCTTTGACCATGACCATCTCTTAGGATTCGCAAGCAGCCAGTTATCTCACTCAATGGCACTATCTTCCCCTTCCCGTCGCAACATCTACGCCAAAGCTCCCCAGTGACTCAGCCTCGTCGGAGTTCCCCGTGCTCCGTGGTGGATACAAGGTTACAGTTCAAGACCCTACTAAGAGATCGATATCTCTTGGCCTCCCAGAACCTGACCAGCCGGACCACACGACCACCATTCTTCCTGCATTAGCCGCGACATGGGACTTATGATCGCCCGAGGTAAAGATAAGAATCGAGCTGAAGGTGAATACTGCGGGCTGTCAGAGTCTAACAATTTTTGTGATTAGGGAGGATCAGGAGACTTTCTCAGGCGCATGCGACTCTTACGTCGCACCATAGTCAAACTCGGTAACAGAGTGTCTCAGGAGGACTCATCACATACACTTCAAACCATGTACAATCCCGCTCCAACAATACCCATCCGCTTGGGGGTCGTTCCAGCCAAGACACGACACTTTATTTACATGCTATCAGGGTGATCGGCGTCCTTTTCCTGGGGTTGCAACTCTGCGACTCTGCGTAGGAAAAGCTCCGGCCGCACCGGCTCGTTCTAGAAAAATCCCCGGCAATCCAACGTCGTTTGACGTCCAGCCACTACTTTTAGTTCAGCAAATTGCAGGTAACGGCGCGTCTCGCGGGTGGATGCCAAGCATTGCAGGGAGTCACACTTGGGTGTCCAGGGCGAATCATGATGTTTTCTTGCCTCTCCAAGGCTTTTTCGCACGACACTAGCGCCTGCGGCAGAAGTTCCCAGTGTACCACCTTCCTCATGTGGATGGAAGGCAGGAACACTTTGCGGAACCGGGGGTGGTCTGCTAAAGGCGCATGTGAGGAGAACAGCGGCAGCGCCATACACAACCCCTCTTCCATCATGATAACAAGCCATCGGCTTATCGACGCCCAATGACCCATTTGGCTCTCCATTTTGCGCTCATGGTCGACCGGACGGTGGAGTGGCCATGGCCGTCAGCTGTGTGCTCTCCACGCTGATAACGCTTTCTCCGATGGAGCACAATAATAGTGCAATCGTCTGAAGATGCGATGTCACCCTGTGAGTTCGACTACTCTGCCAATCCTTGTCATATCACGATGAAGGAGATTAATGACACGGCCTTGGAGGTACCAACAGATGAGCCCTCTCGCCCGCTAGCAAAACTATAAGAAGGGAGTTCCCCATCGCTCTTTCTTCATCCAGTCCACGATCAAGAACTGGTAGTTCTCTGAACAGCTACTTCTCCGACTGTCCTCTCCGGGATTTCCCTCAGAATCCCTCCATCATGCATTCAATCAAGCGCACACTCCTCCTTCTCGGAACTCTTCTTCCTGCTGTCTTTGGCGCTCCTGTCGAACCTCGTCGGACTGCTGAAAAGGTTCCCGGGAAGTACATTGTCACTTTCAAACCCGGCATCGAAACTGAGAAGATCGACGCTCACACCACTTGGGCTTCGAATGTCCACAAGCGCAACCTCGAACGCCGCGACCTGGCGGACCGCGATGCATACGCCGGAATTGAGAAGAACTTCAAGATCAACAAATTTGCTGCTTACGCCGGCTCATTTGACGATGCTACCATCGAGGAGATCCGCAACAATGAGGATGTCAGTGTCACCTCCTGTCACCCGAATCCAACCTAAAACCTAATTGCTGACAATTAGGCAGGTCGAATATGTGGAAGAGGACCAAATTTGGTACATTGACGAACTGACTACGCAAACCGGCGCTCCTTGGGGTCTTGGTGCTATCTCCCACCAGGGCGAAGCCAGCACCAACTACATCTACGACACAAGCGCTGGTGCTGGCACCTACGCCTACGTCGTGGACACCGGTATCAACGTCGACCACGAGGAGTTCGGTGGTCGCGCCAGCCTTGCATACAACGCTGTCGGTGGCCAACATGTTGACGCTGTTGGACACGGTACCCATGTCGCTGGTACTATCGGCGGTACGACCTACGGCGTTTCCAAGGAGGCCTACCTCCTTTCCGTGAAGGTCTTCCGAGGCGAGTCGAGCAGCACCTCTATTATCCTCGATGGCTTCAACTGGGCTGCCAACGATATTGTCAGCAAAGGTCGCACAGGCCGTGCCGCAATCAACATGAGCTTGGGTGGGTAGGCACCTGATACGCGGTTGAAGGAAGGCCATTACTGACTGGTGACTATAGGCGGCGGTTACTCCTACGCTTTTAACATGGCAGTTGAGAACGCCTACGATGAGGGTGTCCTCTCCGTTGTTGCAGCTGGAAACGAAAACGTACGCTCTCCCTCCCCCCATTCCTCTCTTTCCTCAGCTACTGAAGGATTGTCTTAATTGACTGGCAACACAGTCCGATGCGTCGACCACTAGCCCCGCTTCTGCTCCCAACGCTCTGACCGTTGCGGCCAGCAACCGTTACAACTCCCGTGCCTCATTCTCCAACTATGGTCGCGTGGTTGATGTCTTTGCTCCCGGTGAGAATATCCTCTCGGCCTGGATTGGCTCCAGTACCGCTACCAACACCATCTCGGGTACCTCAATGGCCACACCTCACGTTGTTGGCCTGTCTCTCTACCTGATGGCTCTAGAGGGCCTTTCCACCCCAGCAGATGTAACTGCTCGAATCAAGGAGCTTGCCACTCAGGACGTCCTTTCTGGCGTCTCTGGCAGCCCTAACCTGCTTGTGTACAACGGCGCCGAATAGGTAACTAGTGACAGCTCCAACCTAAATACTCCGGTATAGGAACGGGCCGGGGCACATGCGGCGAAGAGAGAGCTCGGCAGGAAGTATGATACCTACGGAGTAGAGCAGACAGAATAGCATGACTGGATTGAGGCGAATGCACGCATTTTTAACTTCAATATAGGCTTGGGCCCCGCAGATCAATTACAGACCAGGACACTGGTGTACAGCCAACGCTCCCCCATTCTTTGAGTACCACGTACTACCTTACTACTACCAGTAGTAGTCGTAGTAGTACTAGTTCTGTCATCTTTCGATAGAAACACGCTATTCCTTAGGCTCTTACATGGGTCCGGACATCGGAAGATATCAGCCTCTGCCTATTTAGGGAGAATGGATTCTTCAACGGTTCATGCAAAGAAGGGGTCCTACTAGGTACCCAGATTCTCCGGCAGGTTGATGCCGATACCTTATCCTCCTAGTCAGAGAAAATCAACCATGACGTCCAGTTCTTCAGGTGAAGCACGGGAAGAATGCAGAGAGCTGGCGCGGTCCAGAATGGGATCCAGTTCAGCAGCTCCCAGCCTACAGTACCTTGGAACACCTGCAACTCCCACATTTCTCCTCTTTCTCTCCTCCATCCATCCCTAGAATTCAAAAAAATCTCATCCTTCCGGCCACAGCCATGATGGCCACCCCCCTTCCGCCGTCCTACTGATAGGCCCCTCCACTTGGGGGTTCCATTCGGAGAATTTGCCGCTCATTTCGGTCCTTAAGATAAACGATCCCATCCATCGAGAATCATCTTGCCGTTCGGAAAAAACACTCCAGTCCTCAAGTATTTGCTCCTCACTTTTGTCAGAGGCAAAGGCAACTTTCCCGCTTATATCGTTTTTTCAACAATTGCCCTCTACTTCCCAGCATCTTCTGGGAAAACCCACCTACGTTCTGTAGTCCAGTCCTGCGAATGCCCCGCTGGGTTTCATCACACTGGAATGCAGGAACCCAAAAGGGCCCATCCAGAATGCTCACCGGAGGCCAATACCATTGAGGGACGGGTTGAATTTTACACCAAGGCTGCGGGTGTGACATACAGTTTGCAGGTGCATCACATCTCGCCCCTTGCTTGCCTCCATTCATTCGGTTATCTTGTCTCCTCTTTCTTCTTACCCCCCTTGTCTGCGGATGCGAAGTCATCTGCAGTACTTTTAAGACTATCGAGTACATCTGAAAATGGGGATGATGGCAACCTATACGCTTCCTTCTCTTATCGTTGAGTTGAATCCACCCGCAGTCTATATAAAGTGACCCGACTCGCCTCGTCTAGATTCCGGCCCCGTGGAGAAGGAATCGACGTGAAATGTCTCATCTGGAACCTGAGAAAGATGCCCTACAGCACTCCCTGGCCGAATATGGGCTCAGGCTGGCTGCAGATGGCTATCATATCCAATGGGCTGTTGGGAATCCGAGACATCCTCGTAACTGGGACATTTCTCGAAAGACCTACGATATATCACTCTTGATCTTTTTCGAGTTCTTTACGTATGTCTTCCATGTTCACCTTTTTTTGGGCCTTTTCTGCTTGATAACTAAGCTAACCACGCGCGTAGTACAGCTATCAGCACGGCCGGTGTAGGTCCCCTGTACCCTCCACGCCTGTCAGATCTGCTTACAATATCAGTCAACGGCTGCAAATGCTGCAGCACATGAGTTCGGCTTGTCGGAAGAATTTTCCATCTTCCTATTCGTGTCACTGTTCGTTTCTACCCCGTCTTCCCATATGCCCTCCACGATGCGAAAAGAAAGACCTTTGGCTAATTGATTCAGATATTTGCTAGGACAGGCCACTGGGGGGATTATCCTCCCGCCATACTCAGAATGCTTCGGGCGAAAAAGGTTGTATGTCATTAGCGCGCTCATGTACAGCGTCTTTTGTATCGTGATTGCTGCCGTGCCTTCCATCGAAGGCGTCGTTATTGGTCGGCTTGTTAGCGGGTTCCTCTCCGCTATCCCCAGCACCATCGTCGTTGGCAGCATTGAAGACATGTTCAACTCTCGAGACCGAGTCTGGATGATCTGGGTTTGGGCTCTGGTGGCCAATCTAGGCCTTGTTGTTGGGCCTATAATGGGTACATTTACCACTGCTGACCTAAACTGGTATGTAGCACTGGGACCTGGAACTTGCTGTGTGCTGTCTTTTTTTCCGAGGGTCGTGCTCTTGGCTAACTGGTCTCTCAGGAGATGGCTCTTCTGGATCGCGGCCATTGTGACTGGAGCCCTAACCCTCCTCTTACTTGGTATTCGCGAGTCCCGCCCTGCCCTCTTGCTGGAACGGGAAGTGGCACAGCTTCGGAAGATGACCAACATGGACTGTCTCGTCAGTTCAAATCCGGACAGTGTGCCCAATCTGCGGACATTCACTCGCGTGGCTTTAGGCCGTCCAATCAAGCTTTTCTTCACAGAGCTCATAGTTTTCACCGTCTCGGTCATGACTGCTGTGGCAACTGCCCTCGTCTACCTCTTCACCCAAGCTCTACCCCCGATCTATAGAAGTTTCGGCTTCACGTCAAAACAGGCATGTCTCCCGTTTATCGCTATCGGGGCCGGACTGAGTCTGGGGCTCTTGACAAGATATCTTGACATGCACCTTATCGAGCGGCGTCGCAGGAACGGCCACATCCTCCTGCCTGAGCACAAACTGGCCGGGTTCTGGATCGGATCCGGAGTGCTCGCAGGCGCACTCTGGTTGTTCGCATGGACAATTCCCCCGGCCGTTCAGAACCTGCATTGGGCAGTGTCTGTGCTAGCACTAGTTCTCATTGGATACGCCCTGAACGAGATCGATTACGTGCTGGGTGGCTATCTTGCAGACAGCTACCTCAGCTATGCTGCTAGTGGTCTTGCCGCTCTGAGTCTCGTCCGGGCTCTCCTTTCCGGCATCCTGCCACTAGTGTCGAGCTCAATGTTTGACCAGCTCGGAGCCAACGTAGCCGTGTCACTGCTGGCCGGCGTAGCCACGGCATTCTGCCTGGTGCCCCCGTTGTTCTCACGGTTTGGAGAGACGATCCGCGCCCGGAGTAAATTCGCCAAGTATAGCCTGGACATGTACCACGAACATAGTGTCGACGAAGATGGATATTAGATTTTACTATCGATAGGAGGGATATTATTTCGTGGCGAGTTCTTCTTTGACTGCGAAGTTGTGCTTTGGGGGCACACTGCATATGTCGTACAAGGTGCGCAGGCGACTTGTCAATATGATTATGGTTTCTTTTCCCATGATTTCCTTTGATCAATGATCTTCAGCGAGATAGACAAATAAAAGACAGTTACCAAATCATCCATTACTCGCATGTGACCCCTTAGGACACCTACCTAGAACTTGCATGTTTGAAGCTTTTGCAGAACATTTACTTCCGGGTAATTAGCCGAGTCCCGCCGCTTCAACCCCCGCCTTCTGCTCATCCTCTCGCCTTAAAAGCAGCAACCAAGAAGTAGGTAGCTCCGCGATCCAGACCATTGGCATCCCAAGAAAAGAGCCCCCCATTATTAGGTACCGTCTTGGATTCTCGCTCTACAATGGACGATCTGGGACTGCGCTCTCCAGACCACCTCCGTCCCTTGCAGCCGTTGCTACCCACTGTCGCGGAGAACGCGTCCCATCTCGTTGCAGCCGACAAGCAACACCCACACCAGCAACCGCGCCATCCGGAAGACGACCAGCAGCACCACCACCTCGGAGTCGACCTTGAAGCTCAATCGCTGCAGCCGCTGCAAAATGCAGTCGCGGACTTTGATCATTATGCTGCCCTCCAGCACCAGAACCACGCAGCGGGGACTCGACCGCTTCGTCAGGAGGATCCGTACGGTGCCTTGATGGTAGGTTTTTAAGCATGAAATGCGATTGCGCAATATTTCTGGTCGGCTTTTGTATAATCTAGCGGGAAATATAGATTGCTGATTTTTTTTTCTTTATATTCCTCATTTTCAGGATCAAGATCAGACTTTGCGCGCCCAGCCTCCGCCTCAAACGTATAATCCGAACGAGTCGATCTTCTCCTCCAAAGAACATGGTTATCTACGAGACGTTGCGTCGATCGTCGACCCGCCAGATCTGGAGGCCTGGAGGGAGCGTCTATTCCACGTGGACGAGATGATTGTCATGAGCGAAGAGCAGTACGATTCCCTTCCTTCTCACTCGTCGCATTTACAGACCACCCACAAACCAGCCCGAGTCCCTGCCCTTGCCAGGGTAAGACGCATTGAGCGTTAACATTGAGCTCCTCCAGATTCCGGACCTACTTCCCGCACGTCGACAACATCTACTCGCACCGCTCAACACAGCACTACAAGCGCAAACCCCTCATCTCGCACTACTGGGACTGTCGCCTCAAGGGCCGACCCCCGGGCACTCCCAAATCCGACGACCCGAACAAAAAGAAACGCAAACGCACAGCCCGCCAGCGCGATCTCTGCGACGTCAAGATCAAAATCACCGAGTACTTCCCGGGCTACGCCGCCGCTGCCGCCGCCGCCGCCGCCGATGCAGACCACCAAGCGGCGCAAGGACAAGGACAAGGACCGGGACCGGGACAGCTCCCAATGGCGTTTTCGCCGGGTCTCGTCAACATTGGCGTTGAGGCGCTTTTGGCGGACTCGTTACCTGGCGTCAATGCGCTGCTGCAGTACCCTTCTCCTTCTTCTCCTTCTTCTTCTGCGGCGGCGGCTGCGGCTGCGGCGGCCGGTGCACTTGTTGCGGGGTCGAGGGAGGAGAATCAGCCGTTTGGCATCCTCACCCCGAACCCGCCTCTACCGGAGGGCCATCCCGGGGCGAATGGGCAGCGGTTCTTTACGATCCAGCGGGTGAATGGGAACGGAGCGAACGGGAAGAATGATGGGGTTAGTGGCGGACATCGACATAGTTTGGAGGAAAGCGATCGGGTGAAGAAGAATTCCGTGCAGCGGTTTCTGTTGAAGGAGGCGAGGGAGAGGAAGAAGTCTTTATCTGTAAGTGGCCTTGAATCCTGTCAATCAAATATGCGGCTTTTCGTTGCCGTGGGGTAGTTTTTTTTTTGCTCTTGCTTGACTGGGTTACGTCACGCCCTGGCGGGATAATTCTTCCAATGCTTCCCCGCTTTTTCGAAGTCGAAAGCTTCCTCCATTCTTCTCTTTCTTCTCAACCTGTGCACAACCGAACTTTTTGTCATTGGGTCGGGTCTATCTCATCTATTCTAATAGCGCACACAAGTCCAGGACAATGTCCGCTAATACGTCCCAAAAATCATACCATACCAAAGCCACCGGCACCGCGGCGGAGACGGTAGCGAACCATTCGAAAGAGTCGGATTTGAAGCTTTACGGAAGTTGCTTCTGGTGTGTTGTCTAGCCAATACTGACAAACGGCAAGAAAAGAACATTACTGATGCGGCAGCCCAGTCCGTTCGTACAGCGCGTGTGGATAGCATTGGAGCTGAAAGGGCTTCCCTACCAATACATCGAGGTCGATCCTTACCAGAAACCGCAATCTCTGTTGGAAGTGAATCCCAGAGGACTCGTGCCGGCCTTGCGACATGGCGATTGGGGGGCTTATGAAAGCTCGGTGTTGATGGAATATGTAAGGGACCTCGCGCAGTTCGTTGATGGTCGATTATCGATTTGAAACTAACTGGTCGGATTCCGTCCAGCTTGAGGACCTGAACGTCGATCCTCCTTTGCTTCCGCGAGGCGACGCGAAACTGCGAGCTCATTGCCGGCTGTGGACGGACTATGTAATAATAATATATCCCTGTCCGCCTTCCTGCATTGGGTGCTAACGGATCCAGATTAACCGTAATGTCGTGCCGAGCTTTTATCGCGTTCTTCAAGAGCAGAACCAGCAAAAGCAGATTGCGAACGCGCAGGAACTTCGCGACGCTTTCAACACGCTAGTTGGAGCTGCTGACCCCCAGGGCCCTTTTTTCCTGGGTCCGAATATCTCCTTCGTGGACGTTCAAGTTGCCCCGTGGATAGTCCGATTGAATCGGGTCTTGAAGCCATACCGCGGCTGGCCGGATCCAGAAGCGGGAACTCGATGGGGCGCGTGGGTGGATGCGATCGAGGCCAATGAACATGTCCAAGCGACAACCAGCTCCGATGATCTGTATCTCGATAGCTATGAGCGCTATGCTGGTAAGTTTGCCCCCGTTCTTCCGTAAGATCACGCTGACCATGTGCAGAGAACCGGCCGAATACTTCCCAGGTTGCAAATGCAATCAATTCCGGAAGAGGCCTTCCCTGAACTACTGGTTTTGCCATCAGATTAGGATATCCTCTCAGCAACTCAGAGTAGATTTAAGCCGCAGATATCCCCTAGGACACCGAGGGTCGACCATCGATGCGCATGTTGTATCCGAAAATGGTGTTCGCGTAGTCTAGCTTGTTTTCGCACCCCGATGCGCCCTGAAGCCGCCTCTTCCATTGCTATCCGGACCACGGGGACTGCGGATTTGTTGGCGCGGTGACTGCGACTGCTCGCCCTGGCTCCTTTCACCGCTCTGTTGTCTATCTCTTCGTGAATGAGACGAATTGGGCCTGGGGGAACCCGGATCGTAGAGTTGCTTCGACTTCCCCGACGCAGTAGACGGGTCCCTCCTGTCCCAATTATTGTTGTTATTGTCTCTCCCGTTACCACGGCTCCTTCCCTTGCCTCGTCCTTCCTGGCGCGGAGGAGTCGCACTGCGAGGTGAAGACGCTCCGGACGTCGGAGCGGACGGACTGCCAAATAGTCTCTCGCGTACTTCCTCATATTTGCGCTGCTTTTCCTCGCGGTTTCGCAGCGCCATAGCCTGCCGTTCTTCCGGAGTAGGTTCCGGTGGTTTCTCCTCATCCGACTCGTCGGCGTTTAGATCCAAACGTCCGAGACCTGCTGCGGCGCCTCCAGCCGAAGACGCTTGCCGGGAAGCGATCTGCGGATTGCGACTGAGGACGGTTACGGCCGGCTTAAAGTCCTGTTTCAGCGGGACGTTGGAAGTGGCTTCGTAGAAGTGGAAGGTCTGCGGTTGTTCGCTAAGGACCGAAACAAAAAGAAAGAACTTTTGTCAGATCGGGAATACTATACAGGGTTGCTAGGCGAATGAAAAAAGAAAGAAAAAAACATACGCTTCTGCCCAGAGTTGACGATTGAACTCCAGCTGTTGCGCCCTGCGTTGGGCCTTGGTCACTTTGGACGACACTTTCTTTTCCGGGGGAGGCGGGGTGGGTTCGGCATCGAGTTTCTGAAGGTTGGGAAAAAAATCACGCAGGTCAGATGTCACCGCAGGTTGAGAGGGTAGAAACTCGGAGGGGAGTAAGATATAGAGTACGAACATCCGCTTGTGATTCCCAGTCATCTTCCCAGGCATCGGGGCCCATTGGGTGTTTTGTGCTCATGTTGTAGTTGTAGAGAAGTAATTGGTAGGGCAGAATCTGTTTTTCCTTTGGAGGATGTATTAAATGGGCGACCTCGCGGAGTCGGGAGGGGTGTATACTGAAAGGGTTTTGAGGACAATGAGTCTAATCTATATGCCAAAAAAGAAAACAAAGAGAGAATCCAATGTGTCTAAGTGCTGTTATACTGTTTGACCGTGGTAGTTTGGGCCGAGGTGTACGAGGGAAAAGGAGAGGAGCCGACAACTTTGACTCTGACCCTGAAGTTGGCGGAGAAAATCATCGAGGCTGCTTAGTTAAGACCAACTGCACTGTTTCAGCGCATCCCATCTTCCTCCTCCATCCCGACCATCAATAAGACAGTACTAGCTGGTTCCTTGCACTCTCCCGCAGATTCCAGGATCGAGCAGTCTCGTTCTTCTAGGGACTTGTTCTCTTTAAAGTCATCAATGGCTACAGGTCCGTCCCGGAACCCAACCCCGATTGTCCTGCCTACCTTACTTCTCTCCCCGCATTCAACCCAACACCACCCCATCTGCGCAGTATGCAGTATGAGCAGGTCTCTTGAAGAACCTTGGACTAACTTGACCTATTCATCGCAGATCCAGACGGCGACTCCCAAATGGCCTCGTCGCCCGACTCCAGCCATTCCGTTTCCGACGTCGAAGACACCCAGCCCGGCTCCAGAACCCCGACCAACAAAGCCAACACCAACCCCCAGCAGTTTGCAGGCTCCGAGCTATCACCTCCGGGATCACAGACCCAACAAACGGCGGGAATGTCTGATCTGGGGAAGGGCTCGGCTGCCAACCAACTCCAAGAGGGGGCAGAGGCGGCACAGCAGCCTGGTGCCTCGTGGATGAATAAACGGGCGGAGGAGGAGTACCAGCGGGCGATGGAGTATGTTATTGATCAGGATTTTAGTCTTGGTAGGCCTTTCCTCCGGTATCCGTGGCGCACCCGGGGAGCGATATAGGTCTTCCCTCTCTGGGCTGTTGCTTGGGGTGTGAAGTTGGATATTGGTATTCGGGACCGTGCTGACATTGCTTAGATGAGTTTGGGGATCCGTTTGACGATAGAAATATGGAGCAGAAGTCATTCTAGATTGGGGGCTGCATTTATGGTGTTCGGTGTTGCTCTTCGTCTTGTCTCTTTGATTTGGACGTGCGGATTCGCGGTCAATACCTAATAATGATTCATGAGATACGACCATCAACTTGGCATTTCTATTCCAGTCCATTATTGAACAGTTTAACAAGTCCTTGCTGGACCTGAGTCAGTTTCCCCTTAGTGGCTCTCAGACCCCAGAGGGGTGAGTGGCTCCTGTTGTAGCTGCCACATAACAAGGTTTAGCAGCAATATAGAATCTGATTTACCCCAGAGCGCATCACTCACGAAGTCAATGCTTCTAAAATCAGCCAATAACCTTTTCTATTTCTCATTTCTCAATGGAAAAGCGCGGGATTCAAAGGACTGCAAGTCTAGTGTTGGCACGGCAACCGTCTGTTCTCGTGTCAGTAAAACAACATCGAACTTCCAAGGCTTCAACCCGCTCTCAAACAACGCGACACGACTTCATGACCCATTAGTCCGACCATCTTCTGCTGTATATTGCTCTCTATCTATATACAACTGTATCGTCTAATAAGAAGCGCATCGTTCCCTTGCATTTCCGCCCTTTCCTGCGCTCTTCCCCTCCTCACGCGGCGAACATTCCGCGCATTGACAAAATGGAGACCGCCGATAATAAACCCTCACAAACACAATCACTACTGTGAGTTTTGTTACTTTCTATCGTTTCTGAGAGCGCATTCTTGGGCCTCGGAGAATGAATACCGATCGTGATTGTCAGCGTCAGGAGAAAGGAGGGAAAAAAAAAGAAAAACTAGACCCCTTTTCCTCACCCCTCTACTTCGAGTCACTGCGACCGTTCTGAAACGCGACTCTATCGAGGGATATCAATTAAACTTGGGCTTATTCAGACGGCAGTCTCAGCTAACTTTAGACGCCTTTCAGTCTTGACGGATCCGCAATTCACTTCACGCCCGTTAAAAACTCCACCGCTCCCCGCGCATGGGACCGCAAGCCCTCGACCTCGTTTCTGGCGCGCTCGAAACCCCGTAAAGTGTGGAAACGATTTCGCTCCTCCTTCAACAGCATGAAGGCGCTGCAGCAGTTGATCAATCCTGATGGCACTGGTCTCAAGGAGAACGAGCTCTTGCTTGAGATCAACGCGCGGCGGGGGACGGGAGAGCTCCGTGGTGTGAAGCGGCAGTGTCTTACGGCGCAGACTTATTCTAAGCGAGACGAGGGTGTGGAAAGCGCGGCACGAGGCAGGTCATTTCTCGAAACGAAATGGGAGTCGGAATCGCGGAAACAACGTGCGTATCTGATTCTTAGCCCTTGTTGTTGTTGTTCAGTGAGCGATGGTGGCTGACTACCGTTTTAGGCAAGCTGCCTGCGAATACAGATATGAACGACCAGATGAGCGTGGATAGTCTGCCGGTTGAAGAGGATGAGAATATGCCCGAGACCGGGTCCGCCCCGGGTGGGTCCACGTCAACGGGGGATTGCGCTGTACTACAGGCCCTACAGTGCTCTGACGAAACCCGCGAATCGCCGAGCCTTGATTCCAGGGCAGCCTATCCTGACACGCTACCTGGCGGCCTACAAAACGAACGTGGTGTGGTTGAGAACGTGGAATCTGGCGGAAGCGACCCTGCGGAAATTGGTTCAAATACAACCACGAGCGCAGACGCGACTGGAAATGCATTGGATTTCACGGCAGACAGTCAGCTGCGACCGGACGGGGCTACGGTGTCTACAATGACGACAAGCACAGAGGAGGAATCCCCGATCGCTGCTGTTCCGGAGCAGCTCACGACCGAGCAAGAGTCGACGCTTGTCCGATCGGCCCTACGCAGCTCCCTAGGCGGAGAAGACACGGAGCTGCTGAATAACTTCCTGTCCAAGGCCAAAGCGAAACGGGAAGCCAAAGCGGCGGCTGAAGCCGAGGCAGCGACAGCACCAGTGATAGCACAAGACCCTGAAGAGAAGGACGAGGCGCTGCCGGAGGTGGCCGTTGAGATTCCCACTCCGGAGCGTCGGGTGCTGGAGGCCCTTGATGCCAACTCGTCTTCTTCGCCTCAGAGATCGCCATGCAAGTCTGAGAAGAAAGACGAGAATAATGCAGAGGAGAAGGGCATCGCCACGAGTCCAGTTGCTCGTCGCAGCACCCGAGTCAGGTCGCTCCCGCGAGCAGCGGCACCATCCACTTTCCGGCCGATGCTGTCGCTGCGTCGGGCCAAGGGGACTGAATTTGTCTTTCTCCAGCGAACAGAAGCGCAGGAGTTGGCTCTGCTGACTCGGAAGAATACCCGACAGAACAAAGGAGACGCCCTGCTCCCGAAGCAGACGCTGCAGGGGCTGACGCGACGCATGCCCTCCGACCTGACTCCTGCAGACGACAACATCCGCAAGCCCAATAAACCCAGAAAGTACGTCTCGTGGAACGAAGAACGCCTGGTCGAATTCGAGGGCGAGTCTTCCTCGAGCGAGGACGAACTCGTAAAGGACGCCAAGCCCGCGATCCCAGCACCAAAAACCGCCGAGAGAAAAAGGGCAGCCAGTGGACGCACTGTTCATTCGAAACCGTCCGCCACGACAGGTGCTAGGGAGGCCGCTGCAGCGACTACTGCACCTCCTGCAGCTGTGCGCGGGCGGCGTGTGCGGCGGTTGGGACCACCAAACCTCGACCCCACCACCTTTGATCCGCCCTCATCATCACCGCCGCCGCCTACCACCGCGGCCACTACAGCAACTGCCAGTCCTATTGCGAAGCGGAAGAAGTTGACGCCCAAGTCGCCCAAGTCTGCATTACCGAAGACGCCATCCAAGGTCCCCACCGTTGTTGTTGGGGAGAGACCGTCGTTGTTGAGCGGCGGCCGATCGGTGAAGACGAATCTGCTCAAGGTCAATGCGGGTTCGACGCCGATGCCGAGGCGAGTGAGACGTGCTTAACTACTTTCCTGTATTTTCAGTAGTGTTTCTTCTTCTGTTTGGTTGGTTCGTTTACTGGATATTTTATCGTCGCTGTATATATGGATTATGATCGGCCGGGGTGGTACGGAGTTGGATTGGATTGGATCGGGTATTCGTCTTTCATGAATTTATGATACCAATTGGACTTGATGTGTTGATTCGCTAGCGTGGCCAATATTAATGATAGTAATGTTGGAGTATCTTAAGACGGGATCAACATCATACCATCCTAACCGACGCCAACCACCCACCACCCAGGACCATCGTGAAGGTTCACAGCAACATCTTAAGATCTGCAGGGACGGTTAGTTGCGTACAAGTAAACAACCCAACCGGGTAGTAGGTAGGTAGGTACATTTGATCTCTCTACATGGTTACAAATATTGGTTAAAGGAGTACCCATACAGCTGCCCGTGTGCTTGTTATATTCCTCGAATTATTTGATTAGGTGGTTCACCCCGCAAATTGAAGGAAAGCCACAATCCGCTAGGCGCAGTTTTGTGGCTTGAGCTGCATACGTACATAAGATAAGGTATGTACTATACAAGTCCAGCAAGCCCACGGTTTACTAACTTAAGTACATTAGTACTTCTACTATTGACTATTCTTTCTATGTTTGCTGAAATAATACATTTATCTCTCTAAGACTTGTAGCGTAAGCGTTAGAGGCAAGACACAGATCGATCCCGTCTATCATGAAATGATCATCTACATATAGTAGGTGGTCGATCTGTGCAGAGGAGGGATATAAGTAATTAATTGGTTAGTAGCTAATGCACCGAGGTATGGATACGCTAATATACAAGTGGGATCAACGTCGGCGTGCATTAGATGCAGACCTACAGTACAGTTACGTAGGTAGTTCTACTCTACCTAGGTAGGCACTTTAGGTAGTCGACCGAGCCGATGATGTACGTATATACACATCTCATCCCCGTTCGAGGTGAATCTGAGTCCTACGTATGTACGGAGTAAGCGAGGTAGCTATCTGGGTCCGCGCCTTAGGGAAGGAAACCCCTATCTAGGATCTACCTAGACTCCCTAGAGCACGAAGTAAAGAAAAGATCTCACGTAGGCTGCATGATGATATCAGAGTCGAAAGCTACCGGAGGTGGGTATAGTATAGCATATTGTAGTCTGTGTACGACTAGACTAGACTACTGCATAGTGCATGCCGCACGCACATGGGACTGAAACTCTGTCTTGGTCTGTGTGTATGTACTCTAGACTAGATATGGACTGCAGCTAGTATGAGATAACTACTAAGAAGATCTGAGGGTAAAAAAAGTGCTGTATGTAAAACCTTGATGTGACAAGAATTTAGTATTCGGAGGTACCTAAGCGCCTTCGTATGAAGATCATCATCCGTGATCGACATGTAGATTCTCTGCTCCGGGACGGTCTTTCAACTCTTCACGCCGGTTGTATCTACCTACCGAACCTAGGGAGTTATCTGCTTTACTCAAAGGGAAGGTTTGCCTAGGTATGGTGCTTCGCCAAGGTCCCTAGCAGAGTCGCTTCGCTTGTCTTGTCTTTTCTTGTCCTGTCTGCAGTATTAATCTTACCAGTAGAGTAGTCAATGCTGTCATTCTTCAGAGCGTTGAATAGACTGGAGCGGGGTAGACTGGACTACGTAGAGGGGTTATCTGTTCTCGCTTGAGCACGGTTCTAACTATTATTATTATTATTATTATTATTCAGGTTGGATTTGGAGGGGATGGGAGGAGGGGCTCTACATATTTCGAGCATCCGCGGGGTATAGATTGGCTTGCTATAGACAGGGTAGAACTGCACTGTGCACCGCACTGCAATAATATTCCCTGCTACTATCTTGTACAGAAAATGTATCAGTATCAGTATTAATTGATAGAAGTGAAAATAACAAGTTCTGCACCTCGTACATTTGATAGACTCTGTATAATCATCAACATTCCTTACTGTTTGAACTCGGCTCCTCAGGTACTTATCCACATAGGTAGTAGACAGACTACTACTTACTATCTACTAGTAGCACTGAATAGGAGTATGGTGTACCTGGAAATAAAAGCCTCAATCCACAGTTTCCACACTGCACTACTGCAGTAACTGCACCACACCTATCTACCATAGTGAGTGGACGGTACCTTGACCTTCCCCTTGTAGAACCACCACCCATCCCGCATTCATCCCACGCCTGCCGGGCCTATCCAGTAGGAGACTAGTAACGATGCGATCATCGAATGATCCTAGCTAGTCTTAAGTCTCTCCCCGACGAACGGACCACGGTCAACAGCCTAAACTCCGGAGTTGGACTAACACCTAACACCTAACATTAACATACATACATACATTATTCCTCAGGAACGGTGAACACTGAACGGGAACCCCATACCGTCCTCTCCGGATTCCTATTGGCAGCCAGGGGAAACTTCTTCAGAGTCGAAATTATCCCTCACACTACTAGTCAGTCGTAGTAAGTAAGTAAGTGCCATGCCCTCTCCACCAACCTGATACAACCTCACTCACAAGCTACCTACACTTATAACCCCATCCTAAGAAATAATCCTAGGCCTCCCGCTGGCCACTGGCCACTAACTAACTTACTACTGGCCAGTAAAGTCCCCAACAGCCAACCTGAAGTCCCGTACCTACCTAGCGCTTAAGGTCGGACCTTAGGTTAGGTAGGTAGGACCATAGCGGGGTTACAACTTAGGTTAGGGCTCCAGCTTTGCGCACTGCATACGGCATTGGTGAGTTTCGGGAACGGGACTGGACAGTGCACTGCAGCCCGGGCCCCACCACTATACCACCATCAACAGTACTAACTAGTACCACCTAGGTAAGGCACTACCGTACTACGGCACACTAACCCAAAGTAGCCTAGCCCTACCACCGGAAAGGGAAAACCGGTGCGTTACCCGACCTTTTCGATTCCGTGATTTTCCGACCCCTAACAGGCTCCTAAGCCTAAAGTTCCCGTCGGCGGGGAAAAGGCTGGGGCGGGATGACGTCACTGGCGTTTCTTTTCCTTTCAGTTTTTTATGGATTTTTCTGGGGCAGATGGAATTGGAGGAGGACTGTCCTCCGTAGACGGATGGACATTGGACGGTTGGGGACTTGGGATGGGAGGGCGGTTCCACTACTAGGTACAAGTACGGAGTACTGTGTCTGTAACTCTGTAACTGCATTGGCAGTTGGCTAGCATGGTGGTCGCTGCTCCAGAGATGATGGGATGATCGAGTAGTACTCCGTAGCAGTGAGGATGGAGCGTAGCATTAATAATAATAATATTATTATTATTGTTTGGTATGGGATCAGTTCATGTATTTGTCTTACATGAGATATACATGTTCTGCGATGGTTGTACTACTTGTAACTGAGATACATACAGGGGTCACTGATGGTCCAGAGATGAAGTTCTTAAGTCTTCTATTTCTTTTGTTTTTCCATCTAGATCAAGCTTTACATGATGACAAAATGGTTCCTGAACTTGGCAACACATGTTCTCTCTCTCCTGCTCCATTGGTACTATAGTAGGCACCAGGGATCGAAAGAGTTGGCGATAATATGACCTGCATAATAATCATGTGCTATTCAAAGAAAAAAAGTATGAAAAGTTCAAACCCGACCAATTTACGCAGACAGGTTCTTCGCAGTCTCCTCGGGCCACACGTCGTAGCCGAAAGTGTCCTTCATGTTGACGAAGCGGAAGTGACGACCCTCGGCAACCTTGTTGACGGCCTCGTAGTCTTCATCGCTGAGCTCGATGCTCTTGAAGTTGGACTCGATACGGGCCGGGTTGGAGCTCTTGGGAAGGACAACGTATCCACGGCGCAGACCCCAGGCGATCAACACCTGAGCGAGCGTGTTTCCGCCCTTCTTCGCGATCTCGTTGAGGGTGGCGTTCTCGCTGACACGCTCGCCCGTGGTGGGGACCTGGTTCTGCGAGCCCAGAGGGGAGTAGGCCTCGGGCATGATATTATGCTTGAAGCAGTACTGCATGAGCTCCTCGTTGGGGAGGAAGGGGTGGATTTCGATCTGGTTGACCTGGGGCACGACCTTGGCGAACTTGAGGAGCTTCTCGAGCCCCTCGATGGTCCAGTTGGAGACACCGATGGCGCGAGCCTTCTTGTCGGCATAGATCTTCTCCATGGCTTCCCAGGTGGGCTGGGGGTTCTCGGTCAGGTCCTTGAGGATAACATACTGCGGCGGGTTAGTTTCTGTTCTTTGATCTTTCCCACACAAGTCAAGCGGGGGAGAGGGGTGAAGCGGGGTAATTATTACCTTTCCGTCAGGGCCGATCTTGGGCTTTTCCTGGCTCTCCTTCTCAGCGGCAATGGGCCAGTGGATGAGGAAGAGGTCGACGTAGTCGAGCTTGAGGTTCTTGAGGGAGTTGTCCATGGACCAGAGGACGTCCTCGTAGCGGTGGAGGTGGTTCCAGACCTTGGTGACGACAAAGATGTCCTCACGCTTGACGGAGGGGGTCTTCGCAAGGAAGTCGCGGATGGCATCGCCAACCTCGTCTTCGTTGAGGTAGAACCAGGCGCAGTCCAAGTGTCTGTATCCGACCTCCAGGGCCTTCATCACGGCGTTGTAGGTCTCGCCCTTTGCGCCCTCACTGGCGAATGTACCGAACCCGACGCCGGGGATGGTGACGCCGTTGTTGAGCTTGAAGGACTTTCCAGAAGACATGGTGTAAGTTGGTGTAGCGATTGGTAACGTTCAGAGGAAGGTTCAGGTTAGGAGATGGGAAGAGAAGAGAAGAGAGGAGAGGAAGAAGACAAGGTTGAGGCCGACTTGTTATTATTATGATGACGGAAGGGAAAAGAGTTCAGGTTGGTTGGTGGGGTCGAGGCCGGATGTGGGCAACTGTCTTAAGGTACTACCACTACAACCAAGTTCAAAGTTGGAGGAGGGGTAATTATTGGGGCTTGAAATCCTGCATGGGGAATGTTTCCTTGATCCTATGAATTATTCTACTGTAGTCTGTGAATGCTTGATTATCATAATAATATGCACACCTCAAGGACTCGGAACATGCACTGCAACTGATCTTGACTTCCAATTCCACCATGAGAGACACCCATGACAGCATCGCTTCAGAGAACCCCACCAGCTGCCACTGCAATTGCCAGTAATAAATAATAATAATCATAATACCCGGCTGTACTTAGTACTGCTGGCAATCGTGATGGAAAAGTTTCCAGGACTGTATTCGGTATTTCCATGACATCAGAGCTCTGACGCTGGATCGTCATCGGCTCCATTTGATCTGTGGCTGGTCCACGGGTGGAAATCTGACTTGGCCCAATCACAGCTTCCAATGCACTCCGCTGAGTCCTGTCCGGTCCAATCAGTGTCTTGAGTTCTGCCATGCGGGCCTTATCTCTTCTTGTATTTTTGAAATTCTTTTTTCAAACTCTCAGCTATCGATAACAAACCACCTTCGAGGGCAATCGCTTTTCTGCCACCGTGTTGGAAAAACTCGACCTGGACATTCACAAAAATAAAGAAAAGAAAAAAGATATCCTTATCATGCAATGGTCTTATCTCAAGATAAGGAGGGGTGGGAAAGAAAAGTACAGAGCGAACCAAATGTCGCATCCCCAGGAGAAATTGCTATCCACTGGAACCACGACCAGCTTCCTGTGGATAAGATGGCGAGAATCCTAGGAATGAGATGATGATACAAGGGCCCCTTGGGTGGATCCCTTGGTTGAATAATGGCTGCACGCAGGGAAAAATGAACTGTTCTGGTTGGTATCAACGCCATTTGGCCGCCACGGCGACGGTGACGGCGACGGTCTCTGCTCTTTGGGATATTATTATTTAATAACAAGGGCGCCTCCTTCAACTTGGAGAAAGTCTTCACTCTCCTTCTCTTCATTCCATATTCACTGCCTTTATCCTCTTATCCTTTTTTCTCGACCTCTTATCCTCCTTATCTTGTCGAGGCTTCTTTGTCGAGTGGTCTATATAAAGACCCTCTCTTCCTCTTCTATCTCCTCCTTCCATCATCATCATCACTACTTCTCTTGAAGCAGCTGTCTGATACCTACGATTCTCTGCTCGCTCAATTTTGGGAAGGAAAAAAAAATAAATAAAATCTCCATCCCACTCAATTCCACAATGCCTCGTTTCGAAGACTCTGACTTTGGCGTCGAGGGCGCTCCCGCCGCCGCCGCCGATCCTCGTGCCTCTCAGGCTGAGGGTGCTCGTTCCCCGCGGGATCGTGGTAGCGCTACTGGCCAATTGCCAATTCCCTCCGAGTCTGGCAATGCCATTGAGATCCCCGCCACCAGAAGCTCCATCAGCGACGCGGCTCAGCTCATGCACAACCTGAGCTTCTCGCCTTCGAGCAGAAACCGCCGTGCCTCTCGTAACTCGTTTGGCACTTCTCTCCCGATCCCCCGCTCTCCTCGTGTCTCCCGCCTTTCCTCCGCCGTAACCGCCGATGCAGCCAGCGTCACCCGGGATCTCCTGGCCTCCCAGGTCCAGGACATGTCCCAGGAGAAGGTTGCCGCGGCCAAGAACATGGCTTTCGCTTTTGACATCGACGGTGTCCTGGCGCACGGCAACGAGGCCATTCCCGAGGCCAAGGAAGCCCTCCGCATGCTGAACGGTGACAACGAGCTCGGCATCAAGATTCCCTACATTCTCCTGACCAACGGTGGTGGAAAGACCGAGGCGGCCCGTTGCCAACAGCTGTCTGAGGTTCTTGGATGCCCCATCTCGACTGACCAGTTCATCCAGTCGCACACCCCCATGCAGGCCCTGACCGAGTATCACCAGACCGTTCTGGTCTGCGGTGGTGAGGGTCAGAAGATCCGTGAGGTCGCCGAGAACTACGGGTTCGAGAACGTCATCCACCCCAAGGATATCCAGGCCTGGGATCCTACCATTTCCCCCTGGGGCGTCTTGACCGAGGAGGACCGCAAGCTGGCCAAGCCCCGTGACTTCTCCAAGATCAAGTTCGATGCCATTATGGTGTTCGCCGACTCGCGCGACTACCAGACCGACTTCCAGCTGATCATCGATCTTCTGCTGTCCGAGGACGGCGTGCTCGGCACCCGTGCGAAGGACCCTCTGGCTAAGCCTCACATCCCGATCTACTTCTCCCAGGGTGACCTGGTCTTCCCTACCGACCACAAGGGACCTCCCCGTCTCACCCAGGGTCTGTACCGTATCTCCGTCGAGGCACAGTTCAAGGCTCTGACTGGCGCTGACCTCGAGCGTACGATCTACGGAAAGCCCGAAAACGCCACCTACAAGTTCGCCGATGAGGTTCTCCGGAACTGGATGGAACAGATTCACAATGAACGCCAGCTGCCCGAGAACATCTACATGGTCGGTGACAACCCGGCTTCCGACATCTGCGGCGGTAACATGCATGGCTGGAACACTTGTCTCGTCCGCACCGGTGTCTTCCAGGGCGGCGACAACGATGTCAACAACCCGGCCAACTTTGGTGTCTTCCCCAACGTTCTTGAAGCCGTCAAGGCCGCGGTCCGCAAGGAGCTCGGCAAGGAGTTCAAGATGAAGTGGAACCCCAAGGTCAACCCCGTTCTCCACGGCAGCAGCAACACCTCTGCTATCGAATAAACGGCTGCATAGACGGAGGGGGTTAGAAAAAACATCACTGGCGTTTGGTCTTTTTGCTGTCATGGTAGACGGACACGCATATTTCATTTTTGTTGTTCCTTTTCTTTTTTTTTTTTCATTGGTTTGGACTACGATATCCATTGTCTGTCGCTCTCTCGAGTCTTGGACTACTGTTTCACCAAGCGGACATGTTACATGGTTCTTTGGGGAGAGAACTGAATCTTTGTGTATGATTTGCAGGCAACTCAAAGCAAATGTCTCCTTTTCCCTATTTGTTTGTTTCCTATGATGTCTCACGACCTGAAAGTACTTTCCTAGCTTGGACTAGATGAAAGAGATATCAAAGAATAGATTATGAATGAGGATCATTCAGCAAAATCTTACCCCTCCACTTCCATCATTATTACTTACACGTAGTAACAGTAAATACCTTGACTTTCGTGAGTGAGAGCCCGAGTCATGACGCCATCTTGATGCCACTGCAACAGCTCACTAGAGATATGGCCTACCTCATTGCCAGATGGATCAGGATGGGTCCTCTCGCGTCCATCCACTTCCACTCCCACAGCCACGGCAGGCTCAGCAAAAACGCAAGGCTAACTCCATTAGTAGGTTCGGACGGAACTAAGGTAGCCCGTAAGGTACTTGTATTACTATTCATCCCGGCCGACTCGCCGACTTGTCTCATAATATTGAAGTAAGATTATTATAACATCCCAAGGGTAAGATTAGATTATGTTCTGCATGCAATGTATGGTATGCATGGTACGGCATGACATGCTAATAATAATGTTAAATTTTTTCCTCACTTAAAAAGTCAAAAACGAAAAGCTCGGCATGGATGGATGGACGGATGATGCTACCACTAAGGTACGCCGCATATGTTATCCCGTCTACTAGGTAGGTAACTTACTAAGCTGAGGTATCGGGTCATGCCGGCGATTCCTCGGCGGGATTATTGGACGGATACTACTGTAGTATTGTAGTTTGGTTGGTTCTGGCGGTTACTTACCTACCTATTATTATCATTTCTTTTCATCGGCATGTTTCAGCTTCTGTCCTGAGGGGATTCCCGATTTCCATACGTAGATGCCGAGGGGGGACGGGAGTTAAAGTTGACTTACTTACCTCCCTTAGATACTACGTAGGTAATTGAGTCTCTACTGAGGTGGTACTAAACACTAAACAGCATGGATGTTGAATCCCGTTTGCATGAATAGTAAGCAACACTGATGTCATGGCCTTATGGTGCTCGGATTATGTATAACTCCAGCCGAACTGAACTGACAGTGACGATCCCGTCGGCAAGAAATTAATTCAACCTGTGCACTATCTACCCGTAGTACTACGTACGTATCTAGGTAGTTCTCCCTGCATATTATCGTACGGAGTGGCACTACTATGTAAGCTATAGAGAACGCAGAGTATCTAGTTCTACAATGTATCTATCTACCGAGTAAAATTTGCAAAATGCCGAGAGATTTCGATCATAGATAGATATACAGTACCAAGGTAGGTAGTCTAGGTAGTACTACTACTACTGGGCTATACCGTGACTAGCCGTCCACTGCCTATAGCCTGTGGCCCGTATCAACCTAAGTTCCAATACTCAGTAGATACCAGATACCCTACGGAATATGGATTCATTTCATTTCGATTCCGACTCGGCCCATCGGGTTCGGGCAAACCGAATAAACGAATCTGCCTAGACTACCTAAGTAGAGTAGACAGAAGAGTCAGACGAAATAATGCTACCTTAGGTATGTACCATGTACCATGGAGTACATAGGTAGATACTGCATCTTGAATGGCTCTGAGCAGAGAGCTCCGGTTCACCGAGAACCCGAATGGAATTAAATCTCGCGTGGCCGGTAGGTTTCCAAATTCCAAGGGAATTGCACTGATGGGACCGGTCCGGCACGGCCACGGCCACGGTGAGGGTTTCAAGAGGTCGGGTCTACCACTACCTACGTATTATCGATCCAGATTGCCGAGGTCGGTTGTTTATGTATCGGATGTCGGATATACATCTGTGGATGGTCCTGGTTATGAACTTACGATCCTCATCAGGGTTGAAGGCTGTAGGTAGCTTTATGGCATGGTGAGGCTTGAGGCTATGTTACAGAACGCGGGGTCTGCGGCCCCGGTGACAGCGAATTACGGGATCCGGTATAGCAGGCCCAATCGGGGAAAGCGCTTCGCTGTCACTTGGCGTTGTGGTACAGAGTATATTGTGGTCTACCGAGTATGAAGTATGGCCTCCTCGAGGGAGACAGTAAGTAACTCTTGTCTCTTGCCTCTCAAATCCTTGACGCTTTTTTGATTCAGGTTATTTTTGTTAATAGGCCAGATTTACCATGCTCTGCACTTTGCCAGCCTCTTTTACTGCTGTAAATTGTGACTATTTAATCATGTTACTTTCTGGAGCATCATCTGATTGACGCTTTTGATTAAAACTGAACATGAGTTCTTCCCTTCCTTAGGTGTCTGCTCTGCATAGACTTGGTAAGTATCATAAGTAAGTTAATTCACTGATTGATTGACTGCCACCAGTTATCTGACTGTTTCTCTGCAGGTCTATTGTGTTGTTCTACATGTCACTTTTCAGCCCACTACCATGCCACCGAATCACAAGATTTAGCTGAGAAATAGGGGCGGATCCAACTTGCAGCCAAGCTTCAAAAGAAGGATGAAATTAGTGGTATTCGGCCTGCGGAAACTGCATATAATGTCCTGTATGGAACTACTTCGTGAGCGCGGCAACAGCCACGAATTTCAAGCAGAACAAATACTGCAACCATAACCTCCGACTCTCTGGAATTGAAGAGGAAGTTTTGGTAAAGTGGATTCTATCTAGGAATATACGTCGAGTCCAAGCCATGTTTGATGGCCAGACCTCGCCTCATTCGCGTTGTCGTTTGGGGTCACCCGACTATGTTTTCTCAACGATGAGTTCATCAAGCCTTGTCATGGACATTCATCAAGGTCTAAGATCAGATTGGGGTCTGCTCATTGTTCTCAGTATCACTTTCCTTAGCTCCTCTCTCAATAAGGAGCCTTGCCACTGCCTCATGGCCATATTTTAAAGCCCATGACAGTGGTGTCTCTTCTCCATGAATTATATTAATCTCAGCTCCTCTCTCAATAAGGAGCTTTGCCACTGCTTCATAACCAAATGCACAGGCTTTTAAAAGTGGTGTTGACCCATATTTGTCTCTAGCATTAACATCAGCTCCTCTTTCTATAAGGAGCCTTGCCACTGCTTCATGACCAAATGTACAGGCTTGGTAAAGTGGTGTTGGCGCAAATCTACCTCCAGCATTAACATCAGCTCCTCTCTCAATAAGAAGCCTTGCTACTGCTTCATCACCTCTTGTACAGGCTTGGTAAAGTGGTGTTGTCGCAAATTGACTTCCAGCATTAACATCAGCTCCTCTCTCAATAAGAAGGCTTGTCACTGCTTCATAACCCTTCTCACAGGCATAGAAAAGCGGTGTTGACCCATGTATATTGATAGCATTAACATCAGCTCCTCTCTCAATAAGAAGCCTTGCCACCGCTTCATAACCTGCCTTGGAGGCGTTAAAAAGTGGTGTCTGTCCCTTTCTGTCACTTGCATTGATATCAGCTCCTTTTTCAATAAGAAGCTTTGCCACTGCCTCATGGTGTCCTGAGGCCACTAGAAGTGGTGTCCGTCCATTTCTGTCACTTGCATTGACATCAGCTCCTTTTTCAATAAGAAGCTTTGCCACTGCCTCATGATGTTCTGAGGCCACTAGAAGTGGTGTCTGTCCATTTCTGTCACTTGCATTGATATCGGCTCCTTTCTTAATAAGAAGCCTTGCCACTGCCTCACGGCCATTCTGTAACGCCCGCGAAAGCGGTATACACCCTGCTGGATCCATCTCGTCAATAGCCACTCCATTCTGAAGAAGCAGCTCAACAATAACTTCTCGTCCCTCTTGAGCAGCCCAAGACAGCGGTGTTCGAATCTTGCATCCTTCGAAGTCTTTCCTCGTCAGGCCCTCGGTAATGTCTACCCCCTTGTACATGTACGAAGGTAATTTCAAAAGAGCAGCAACAGTATCCTTATGGCCGCCCGCTAAAGCAGCAAATAACGGGTACTTGTATCTCTCACCAGGCGAACAACTTTGTGGCTCTCCCTTGACCCATATACGGACGAGCTCTGGGTGTCCGTTGTCTGCCAGAACGTAAAGTAGGTTTGCGTCTTGGGTATATTTACGGACATTGAATTTTTCAAAAGCATTGTTGATCACGATCCACTTGCGAAGCTGGAAGGTTGATAAAAAGTTATCTTGAGGGAACAGTCTCGAGGCAACATTGGCATGATAGAGGATGCATTGACTAGCATACTCGAGAAAAGGGATTTCGTCCAAGATTTCTGTCCGATTCGAGTTCGGCACTGACTGCAGCCTGCTGACCAATGCGACCACCGAAGCATGGTTGATGTAGAGGTAGCAGCAGTGTTTGAGTTTCTCATGGCCTGGACTCTCGTAGTCCAGCCCGAGTTCAGGCCATAATTCACATAGGCCCTTATCTTTGATAAGGAAGTCTCGGACGGACTCGTGGATGAATTGCACGGTTGGTATTTTAGATTTCGTAACCTCTGCCAGTCCCTTCGAGGAAGAAATGACATATCTATCGAACCGGTTCAAGCCGACATTGGAATCGGGAAGAGTGGTGTCTGGAATTTCGCTATCAACGAGGCCGTCCAGTGACAAGCCACACCAGAGCGCATGATAAAACTCTTTTGGTCGTAATGGACGTTTTGCGTAGAGTATCCAGAGAATGGAAAGCAGAAGGGACTCCATATTCTCATTGTCACGTCTCAAAATATCCTTGAACAAATCACTGAGACCACTTGGTATTTCAGCAAGTCTCTTTCTTAAAAACATGCCACCGCGTCGATACTCCTTGTTGAGGATATCGACAACCAAAACGACCCACATGAAAACACCGGCAGCTTTATCAAGAAGCTGGATTCGCATCTCTTCGGCAAGTGATGGGTCGTCATCGATTCGGAGATGGCTGGCAGCATATGTCTCCAAGTCTTTTGCATGACCAGGTTGATCCTCCAGTGTTAGCCGGATCCCTCGACGAATGACAATATAGGGATAATGTCGACTAGAAAAACATATTCGAAACGGGACACCCTTAGCTGAAAATTGTTCCGTCAGGTCTTCGAAGAACTGGACAATATCGACGACCTGCTGTTCGTCACATTCGTCAAGAGCATCGACAAAGCAAGTAAATTCACGTTGACCGAGTGCGGAAACTGAGTTATAAAAGAGGCCTTTAAGACTATTCAGAGGGGGGCAACCATTAAAGTTTCGGGGAACAAGCTCAGAATCATCCAAGACTGTCTGGAGGTCTGGGTATCCTTCAAGCAGCTGAAGTAGCAATGATCGATACATCCCAACGATCGACTTTTCTAAGTGCTCCCCTCTTGCATTAAAGAAAAACGAAGCCGTGACGGTGTTCTTGGACTGGGCCTTTCTTTTCATGCGATCGTATGCGAACTTCATTATTGTTGACTTGCCGGCACCGGGCTTACCACTGATCCACAGAAAACCATGATGTTGCGTCAATGCAGCGGGGTCGAGCCATTTCTTATAGCCGGGATGACCAAGGAACCATTGACACGTCTTAGAATAGGCATTTTTGATGTTCATTTTACGAGAATCGATGTGCTCGAACCTGAGGGAATCTAACAAACGTTGCCGGTGTTCGTCCGATGAACGGCGATCTACTTTTTGGTGTGAGCAGAACGCGCCAATCTTGCACCAAGCGCTGGAGAACTTACTCGAATCATATATGCACATATTACTTGCATGCGCTTCAGCCACAGGTAGCTCCTCAAGAAATTCCCGGGCGTATGCGGCAGCAGTTGCTGCCGCATACCTCTGCCATTCTTTACCCTTGTGGGAGTCTGAGTAGTCACAGATTCCCCGGATCGGGAGACAAGGAAGAATATCAACGAGCCCAGCAGTCTCCATTTCAAAGCATATGACATCTAGTTGTCGAGCCAAGTCATCCCGAGTCGTGCCACTTCTCATAACCTGGTTCCCCGAAGCTATTGCGCCGTAATGAATCATTATCTCGTGCCCCATTCGGCTGCCCCGTTTCACGAGCTTTGACTGATCACATCCGTCACAGCCATGGCTTACGGATTCGTGATTATATGTCGCTTGGAAAAGACGGTCTGGCATATTTGGGCGACTATATGCGGGATAACAGCCTAACTTCTGTTGCAGGATTGTTGGGACTCGACTGGGACTCAATTCGTGCTTCGAACGTAGGGCAGACACAACCGTCCCGAGTGACTGGTGAGGAATCCTGGGTACTGCTGTTCGCAGTAGCTGTCCGTCTCTAATGAGTTTGCCAAGGTCACACTGCATCACTCTTGTTCCAACAACGATATCACCCAGGCGTAGATCAGCCCTGCTTGGTACACCGCCACCGATCCCTACCATCAGGCAGATGCGAGTTCTTTGGAACGTTCGCAACATGTTGGTCGCGACTATCGCTGCATTGTTTGTTCCGTACTGCCCGTCCGGTAAACACGCAATAACAACATTGTGCTGCTTGATGCTTCCGACGACGTAGGTATTGTTGTCATCTGTATGCTTTGGCGGGGTTTCGTGGACCTCATCTAGCATGGCCCGAGCTGCTGCCATCTCTATGTGCAGCGCACAGATCCACCCGACCGTGTACTGGTCATGTCTTGAGGTGGGCAAACCATGGTGGAACGTCTTCTGTCGCTTCGGTTGGTGTGATAAACATGTCTCAGTATTGTCGTCAAAGTGTAACATTTCCCCGTCCATCGTGGCGTCTAACGATGATCTAGGAGCGGCTCTATGTTTCTCGGCGGATAAACAACATAGTCACTAGATTTCGTCCATAAGACAAACGGCGTTTGGGGGAGGTATCACTGTTGGAATACTTTTTGAGACAAAGAGAGGTGAGAGATAGGAATGGAAGGTACATTAAAGAGATGTGGACAGTCCAGAGACATTTGACTCGGGGCGTCAGGAACACAGCCCCGGTGGTATGGGGAAACTACCTACGGTAATAATGAGGCTGATGACGGGAGGAGAGGCACACTAGCCTGGTTCACCGCCTAAGCGAGTGTCCCACTGTCCCCTAAGGTATTGTTATTATTGGGGCAAAAGCTGACAGGGGGTAAGTCCTGGGTGTCACACTAGATGCTACATAGTTCTGCCCAGAGTTACTAGTTTCATTGGTAAAATGGGCTATGATGTCAAAACTTGAGTAGTGAAAATATCCATTCCTCGATGGTCTAACGGTCATGATTTCCGCTTGTCACCTGCCCAGGAACAAGCGCGGGAGACCTGGGTTCGACTCCCAGTCGGGGAGATTTTTTTCACTTTTTGTCTTTTTTTGTGTATCCTGCTTCCCGAATACCGTGATCGATTTTGTTGCAACTGGAAGAGCTGACGCATTTTTATTTTTTATTTTGGCCATCGGTGCAGTTGTCCATGGGTTGCTTTTCGGTGGGTTGTTCTCCATTTGTATGCGGAGGTATAGATATATGCAAACACATACATACACATACATATATATATACATCTTATAGGGAAAGGCTCAAGCAGGTCTTTCTAGGTTCATCGCAATTAACTTTTTTCAGAACACGACCGATCTTGGCTGGACGACTAACTAATTGGTCATGTCAGATTGGTCGTATAGAGAGGTGTCTCGTCCACTGGAACGGGACAACGAGTGAAGATACTGGACATGGACAAGATCCATGGCATGCTATAAATCAGCCAGTTCAGGCGCGGCGCACAGTAGACTGGTCATTATCCAGAGCCTCGGTGGCGTCGTTCAATGCCGTTGCAAAACAACAGCTCCTGATATACTATTTGTCCGTACGCTCTCTCCTGCCACCTGCCAATTAGTATTGACTCTGGAAGTCTCCAGAACCACCTTAGATTTAAGAAATGACATATCACGGATTTCTGTTGCTCATGTGTGCATATTTGTAGTGGCGTCTGGCGCGCTGTGTAAGGCTTTGGAGGTGTCACAACCTCAACAAGGTTAAGCATAAATTAAGCGAACCGAACTTCGGTAGAACATATCTTCTCCACCAGATCTATTCGATCGGGAAATTACTATAGTACGTAGTGATAGTCCGTCCGTACTTATAGAAAGACTGGTGCCTAGCCTAGTCTTGAAATGATGTCATTGCTCCCCGTTTCCTTCCCATAGGTCAATAGCATCACTACAGCCGGGGATAGAACAACCGAGTTGAGCCAGGCAATCCCGATATGCCCTTCAAGCCATACCATGTCGCATTTGGGGTCCTCCTGGTGATACTGCTGATGTGTTTCAGAGATTCTTCCAGAAGTAAGGGTCGAAGTCGAGTTCGAGGTCGCAAGTCCAAGCAGCAATTGCCGAGAATGGTTTCCTGGAATGTTTATGACCTGTGCCATGGCGACCGGACCGTCAGCTCGGAAGTTGCTGAGAACCCAGCAAAGGCTCCTTATCAGATATTTAAGGAATTGTACGAGGATATCGATGCGAAGAAAGGTTCCGAGTCGAGCAGTGACGAAGAAGACGCCGGAACGGTTGGATTGAGGAGGGCGAAGGAGTGCGGGAAATGGGGAGGCGCGGAGCCCAGTCCGTTGTTTCTGAGGGTAGCCATGCTTTTCCTTCGTTTCTTCTGAGAAGGAGTGTAGACTGGTTGACTGTGCTAGATATACCATGACGCGCTGTGCACGTTGGATAAGAATCCGCTTGCGGGAGTGGTCTCCCCGCCGTTGATGGGGAGTAACGGTGTGCTGCCGTTGACGGTCGTAGCCCCGTTGCCCGATATTTGTCGCCACATGGCGAACTGCATTGTGCGTGCTGAGAAGGAGGTCTTCCTGGCTACGAATTATTGGATCTATTCGGATGCGTCGGCGATCATTACCGATGCCTTGAAGGAGTTGTCCAGACGGGCTGGGAAGCGCGGAGAGAAGGTTGTTGTGAAGGTTCTCTATGACCGGGGGGATCCGAGGCAGGTGAGTTACTGCGTACTGCAAATTCAATGGAGTTACTGAGAACTAGGTATGGGATAATCGTCTCAACGTCGACGAGAAGCACTACTCAACGGGTAGAGTCCACCTACCTGCATCAAGGGACGTCCCGGATCTCGATATGCAGGTGATAAACTACCATCGTCCGATCTTTGGGACGTTTCATGCCAAGTTCATGATTGTAGACCGGCGGATTGCGATCCTGCAGAGCAATAATATTCAGGATAATGATAATCTAGAGATGATGGTGCATGTTGAGGGCCCGATTGTGGATTCCATCTACGACACTGCGCTGATATCTTGGGGAAAGGCGTTGGAGCCTCCCCTTCCAATGCTGGGTTCCCCTGCTGCGGCTACTCCGGTGTGTTGTTTCTTAGATGGCGTGGATGCTAAGGAGACGGATGCGGTGCTCCCACAGCATACCACGGAAGATCCTCATTACGATCTCGACATAAAAGGTGAAACGAGGAGAGCGAACGGGCTGCTTAAGCCTCGGGACGGAGAGTCGCGGACGCAGGCCGTTTCTCGTCATCTAAGTATGTCTCTCGAGTCGGGTCGACCCTAAGCTGACAGACAGACCACACGCTTCAGCCGTCAACCACGGGCGACGCCCCTGACGAGGACCAGGTGAACGGATCAGAACCTTATGTCCTCTTACCACCCCATGAGCCATTTCCGATGGCCTTGGTAAACAGAGAGCCCTACGGCTGTAAGCGCCAATCTCTCGCCTGCGGTATCTATGCTAACTAAACCAGCCCCCAACCACACAAGCACAATGGTCCCGCAAAATGCAGCATGGCTCGCTGCAATCAACAATGCCGAACACTCCATATTCATCCAAACTCCCAATATGAACGCCGAGCCGCTTTTGGAGGCCCTCCTCGACGCGGTGCGCCGCGGGGTGGTCGTAGCATGCTACCTTTGTCTCGGCTACAATGACGCGGGTCAATTACTTCCATTCCAGAACGGCACAAACGAGATGATTTCCAACAGGCTGTACACGTCGCTGAGCACAGACGACGAGCGTTCCCGACTCCAGATCTTCAATTACGTCGCGAAAGACCAGACCCGGCCGATACATAATACATTCAAGACCCGCAGCTGTCACATCAAGCTCATGATCGTCGACGAGAGGGTTGCCATACAAGGTACTACCATCGTTCTTTGCATAGCATGACTTACGACTAATAAAGTGGATAGGAAACGGCAACCTCGACACGCAATCCTTCTACCATAGCCAGGAGGTGAATCTCCTCCTCGACTCCCGGCTGGTCTGCCGTACCTGGTTAGAAGCATTGAATCGGAACCAGAACACAGCCAAGTACGGCCGTGTCAGTCCGGACGATGGCTGCTGGCATGATCCGGTCACGGGGGAGCTTCCTAAAGGGTCACTGGGGATTGATCCGGGGAGGTTCAGCTGGGCGAGGGGAGTGGTTGGGGCTGTGCAGAGGGTTCGGGGGGTAGGTGGCTTTTAACGTTGCCATATGGATATTCTCCATTCTGTTCGTCAGGTGGCTCGATAAATTTCAGCTGTCTATGGATATACATGGTTTATACCAGTATTCCTATGTAGTGTGCAGCCTCGGCACATATTATACGTAGCCCTACACCCGAATTGATAAACTGCAATGCAATAATGACCAGCACCAAACAACCAGCATATCCTATCTGTACCGTAGCCTTAAAGACATATACATACACACCTATTACTACCTACCTATTGGTCTCAATAGACAAAAACAAAAATGGAAAAATAATGACAAGGGTGGGATTCGAACCCACGCCATTTTCATGACACGGAATTGGAAATCTTTACAGAATTCTCAAGTTGATTCAGTTAGCCTGAACCGTGCGCCTTAGACCACTCGGCCACCTTGCCTGATGAAAATTAGTTTCGAAAATTGAACTACTTCAGTGAAAGCAAAAAATTGCCAATATATATACCCCAATGAATTGATCTTAACTTGAGTAATACTGTTCCAGCAGCCCCAGTATAAAATAGAATGAATGCAAGAGAGAGTCACAAGTTGGTTTGCAGCTAGTACATCATAAGTCCTAATGCATTTGTTTGGAAATGGGCACCTAACTGGCAGCAGCCTCCAGGCGTTAACCTAACAATTCAGCGGCAGTTTTGAAGGTCGCCGAAAATAAAAAGTGACCACCACCTCCTCCATTAAACTCATAGCCTACGTAAAATTCCCGAGGAACAGCCGTCAGTAGGTAGTCACGACTGTATGCATAGCTATGCTCCATGACCTTATCATCATGATTGCGAAAGATCTCAAGGAAGTTGGCAATCAGATTCGCAATATTCTCCAGCCAGAAGCCAATGTTCGCAAAATCCCCAATGGGCCCTGGGATGAGTCCAATTAGAAAGTCCAAGTCTTCGTCGCCCACGCTGAGAGAGAGATAGGAGCTGTGATTGGCAACCTCGCGCATGACTTGGATCAGCTTGTCGTACCATTCGGAGCTGCTGTGGTCTGCCTCCCAGCAGATAATGTGGCCGGCGCAAGCATTCTCGACGTAGCCCCTGTAGACCGGGGGTTCTCTAGGAAAGGATCTTTGCGTGCCTGTGGTGACGGAGCCGAATTCGCCTGTCCGATGCGCAACCTCGGCTTCACCGTCACCACCAAAGCCCCAGGTGAAATATATTTCGTCCTTGCCGGCTTCACCAGATTCTTTGTAGCACTTGAAGAGCTCCGGTTCAATCTTCATGGGGATCATGATCTTGCCGCCAGGTCCTATGCGGCCACTCATCTTGCCTCGTATC
Organism: Aspergillus egyptiacus; assembly: GCA_025688805.1. Taxonomy (NCBI): domain Eukaryota; kingdom Fungi; phylum Ascomycota; class Eurotiomycetes; order Eurotiales; family Aspergillaceae; genus Aspergillus; species Aspergillus egyptiacus. The sequence goes on from MU628623.1 coordinate 47,521, forward strand.
TCGTCTTCGTTAAGTGCACCTTTACTCGAGTCCTTGCTGACAGTGAAGATGTTGACGCCCCGCCCCAGCTCACTCGAGGCCTTGGCGAATGCGTCGGTTGTCTCGATCGTACCATCCGGCTTGATCTGCTCGGGCGTGACAGCCCGAATATGCGGCTGTTGCAGCGTCGCCACCGCCAGCTCTTTGACATCAGCCATGAACCTCTCTCTGGTGTACGGAGTCTCCTCGGAAAGGGTCGTGATGGAGCTGGGAATATTGGCCGCCACAAACCCTCCAGATCGGGAGATGGTTTTGGCCTCGGCACAGATTTCCCCGTAGGTCTTCAACTCCTCCTCGCTCTCGGCCATGATGTCGAAGAACTTGACGCCTATGTTCTCGATCTCGGTCAAATTGGTGACTCCCTTGCTGCGACGGGCCATGCCATGGATCGCAGCACCCAGTATGATGTTGCTACCGGGCTGGAGAAGTTTGGCATTTGCTGGCGCAGACTTGGCACGGGCCCATTCTTTGAAGCGGTTAATGCGCGTTTCAGGGGTGAAATCGGCCATCTTAAGAAGAGAAGAGGATAGGGAGTTATCCTCTAAAGGGATCTTGACTGATGTGATAGAGAGTGTTGAGTGGAACTAGTTTGATCAAGTGATGGAAGAGGAAGAGCAATTTTCTTGTTTCCAAAGCACAAGCAGTGGCATCTACTTGCAGAGATAAAAACCGTCTATTTATGTGTTCTTGGAGGAAGATGTTTCCGCAGCCTGCAGGAGAAGTAGGTCATGTCTAGGTACTATTGAACTAATGCCTAAATACAGTGCGTTACTGCCTTGCAGGGATACTTTAACAAAAGGGCTCCCCTCCGCAAGTTTCTTCCGTTGGGTTTAGCCAGTGAAAGAAAATGCATGG
>MU628624.1:0-48307 GCA_025688805.1 Aspergillus egyptiacus
CCCCCCATAAAGGGCTGCTAACTACCCCGCCGCCCCTGCTCACGTCAATGCTAACCCTCAGCGCAGCAATCCCAACCGGCCAGCCAGGCATGACAACCGCGCACAAATTGTGCCAACTGCCTCCCTCTAAGAACTCAACTCCGCAACCCAGTCATCTCCCCCGGCGTACAGAGGAATGTCGCCACAGGGACCGCATTCTAGCGGACCATGGGCACGAACACAGAATGGGAGTGAGACGAATGACCGCTGCGAGGTTGCGATCGGTAGTGGCGCACTGCATTCCGGGATTGCACATGATTGCTGGGAGCCGATATTCACGGCATGACTTCATGTCTCCCCATGTTAAGTTACCTGCGTGGAGACCGGCGATCGTATTAGGATGTACAGTGCTTCGGATCTTTCCCAAGGATTATCTCGCAATGTACCTGATGGAAAACGGGACGTCGAATGAGACGGAACGTTGTCAGCGATAGCCCTGCTAGGAGTTGAGGTCGCAGGCTTGCTTCCCCCGTTGGGATGTATGTATCCTGCTCTCCGACAATCCTTCAATGAAGTCGGTTGCCACTCTCCAACTAAGAGAATCGGATATGCCCGACGGGATATCGTACTACTGGATAACTATTGTTGTCTGCACGAGAGACATCGGGACGGACCAAGAGGCCCTCCAATGGGGATCCGGAGACGTGCACCGGAAAGGGAGGCTGAGTAGACCTAGATGCTCGCTCATGGAGAGACGGAAAGAGCCCTTCGACGCCGCCATCGCTGCAGCCTGAGATTCCGGCTCCGAGCGATGAGTTAGGTCATAGCTGGAGGATACGGACACTTCATTGGCCGGCCGGAACATGTCCTTGAAGTCGTGTCGGGGAATTGAATTTTCTGCATCTGTAGTTGTAATTTGCACGTATAGCCGTGGTCTTTATATCGGAACGAAGTCGAATTCGAGGAGCTGATGAATTGACGGTGTCGGTACGTAACTGCGGCCGAGCAGATCATATGGAACCCCGCCAATCCCAACTATCCATATTCATCATAGCCGGAAGGTATATGCGCAAAGAACCGTGTTATCGGTAGTGTGCCCTTTCTGAGGCAGACTCAATCGTTCACAAACCCCATCCCTTTCCTCCACCAACCCCAAACCCCCCTCTGCTCCATGAAGTTGCCAAATTCCTTAACACTCTCAACCTCTTCCAGCCCAGCCCAGATTTCCTTCTTCGCATGCTTGGCCCTACTTTTTCCCCCCATCTCCTTACCCGCTTCAGCCTCCACAACAACAGCCGCTGGTCGACACACAAGCTGAAAATCCTTATAGCGTAGATTCTTCACCACACCGACCCAGCCTTCCACGGCGTCTTTTTCCTTCGCTTCAACGTACATTATCCCTGGGCAGCCTCCGGAACGGAGGAGAGCGAAGCAGTCGTGGGCGTCCGCAGCGCGTTTCAGGGCGGCGACTTTTTTGCGGGAGGTTATGTGGTGGGTGCGAATTAGGGCGTTGTAGAGCATATCGATCGTTAGGTTAGAGAAGCTAGTCAGAAGGCTCGGGCTGAACAAAGATTGCTTCCTTGAAGCTGCTTTTGTCGTGTCACGATTATTGGGAGTCGTCATTTAGGTAGGTGAAGAGCTGCGGTTGTTTATTTCAACCCGCCGTCTAGGTACCTACACATCACCTACGTCAGAGCAGTCTAATGCGCGCCCGTTCCCGGCCTCCGCATCACTTGGAACATCCAGGAAACCTCCAATTATTGGCAGCAATTTTTATTCTCACTTACACTTCATTGTCCCGGAGTGTACAAAAGCCTAGGTGGACATCTCGAGAGGCACCCGAAGGTAGGAATTGCCCTCCCTCCTACCATGACTTCTCCGCCCATTCAGGCTCTGAGCAAAGCTGGTATCAGGGGTCAGGCATCCTCCTTCCCCAAGGCCCGTATACCGCAGTGAATTTAATACCAATTGCAGTGGCATTGATACCCCACAGAAGAACAGCCCAGCGATCTTCTTCACGGCAACTCGCGAAAAGCTTTGCACTGACCTAACAAGAATTATCCCTGGCATATTCATGCCGAAGATCCCAAAAACACGCCAATGATGGAGGGTACCAAAGGACTCTTAATCGCAAGGGATCCGAGCCTGACCAAAAACTTGAAATTAGGGCCTGAGAATGCCTGTGTGATCGCCGGCCCTTTGAGTATGTCTTGACCAGGGGCGCAGCCGGGATTTGCGACATAAGAATGGAGGATGTTAATGACAATGGAGTCTCACCCGAAGACGATGTTTTCTGCCAGATACACGTTGGCAATTAGATCGAGAGGGAGCAATGGCGCTTTCATCGCCGCTCCGGCTACAAGATCCGACAAAGACTGCTCGCGAAGTTAACCAAATGAGAAAAGCGCGTTTCACAGTCAGGTCGAGGCTTGCCGAAGAAACACGAGCATCAGGACCGCTCCTAAATCTGACCCAATTCAGATGATGACCTGCTCATAGTGTACTTGCCCCTCGGAAATGAACCGCAGAGGAGTACCAAAAGGCCGTCCACCCCAGAGGAGTACGCTCAAAAGCGTGGACGACCCTTTGGTTCTCCTCTGTCATGCGGGAAGGAATTTGGCAAGCGATGATGTCTCCGTTCCTGGAGCTCGAGTCCGGGAAGGGCAACTTCCTCTGAAAATGCATTCTCCCCTTGAATGCCTTTATGTCTCTCCTTGGCTCTTTCCTTGCGGAGCCACTGACTTATCATATAATGCAACGTGCAGAGTTGTACGGGCGATCTCGCGGAGGACGTGAGCCTAAGATGCCACCAGCTTTTGAGCAACCCAGTTCTCAGCCTGCTGAAACGCTTCACTCTTCGTTATTTGCAGAGTCAGGTGGTCAAAGGCTTTGATCGAAAAGCTGCATTCTCGATTCTTGTGGTACTCATAGCCGAAGCCATCCTGGACATGAATGTATGACGAGCATATAATCTGAGCCTTTCAGGACGACTTTGGGAAAGCCAAGTCTCGACAAAGCTAGCAGATTAGAGAGTGAGCAGGCTAGTATATATATTATATACATATTTTTTTTTTTCATGTGAAGATCAGCGGAAGAATTTGGACCGTCAATATGGGACGTAATGAGATTCTGGCAAGGCCAAGGTATCCCCAGGACTTAATTAACTCACGAGTGTGGGAAGTGGTTACACCCGGGCAGCTCATCTCCATTTCCTGATATGAGTCCCCTTGTCGGTTCTTCAGAGCGCTAGCTAACAACTCTCGCAAGGGACGTGTTGATTCGGTCCGGTCCAGCTCGGATGGAAGATACAACAATGGGCTTATCTGATACTGACACAGCCACTCTGACTACGAACATATACCTAGGGACTTACAATAGCCTGAAACGGCTGTCTTCGTTGTTTGTCAAATACACTCGCATGGCTAACGTGGCTACAAGGAGATCTATCTAAAAGAACCGCGGCCGAGTGTCGATTATCACATTGTGGTTATACCATCCTCCTGCGTCTTAACTATCCGCCCGTTTCATGCCAAATCATTGCTGTTGCTACCGCTCTCTGTCCGCCTCTCAGAATTTTTCCGCGCCGCTAGTCCCCTGCTACCCCCCTTCTCCTTTGCGGCCCGGAACACCTGGATCGCAATATAGAAGAATCCCACGACGCCAGCGATCACCGAGTAAGCAATCACCCCGCTTCTTAGCGTTTTTGGGCTCCCAATTCCGGCCAAGCGGAAACCAAGTCCCCCAGTCACCATCCCAAGGATCAGACTAAGTCGACCAAGCCACCTGTGGAGATAGGCAAATGCGCCTTTTCCGCCATTTCGACGAAAGTGTAGATGCTGCACTAGACCCATTGCCGGCTGAAACATGACAAGGAGTCCAAGGAGGACAAGTCCGAGAATAGGGTGTGCGTCATCCATGATGTCCTTGTCCGTTCCGAGTTTAATTCCTAACGCCATCCCTGCGATGGCTAAGAAAAGGGTAAGGATCTGGAGTGGCCCATGCACCTTCACAATAATGCCCGGTATGGGAATGGCAGTCATCAACGCGAAGGAGGGGAACAAGAGGAGGAATGCAACGCTCATGATTACTCCGTGGGCTATCAGCAACGTTGCAGCGTTTTCAGCGTTTCCCCCGACCTCAGCAGGCTGATTCGACGGCGAGCTCGGGTCATAGCCCAGAAGCGGGTTGGCAACAGCCGATACTGCATTTGACAATTCCACCCTGGTGTTGCCGAAATCGTCATGGAAGCTGATGCCAGCCTCCATGTCGTTAGAATTGAGCGGCTGCCCTCCTTTGAACGCAAAGATCCACGGCGAGTTAGACGAATAGCTACAGGAATCGCACCGCACATTTGCAGTCATTAACCCGTCTTGGATGCCGCTGCCTTCGAGAAGAGAAACCTGAGCTTGAGGGTTGTACTTCGGCGGAATGTGGTCAGTTCCTGAACGCGGAGAGATGGTCACGTTACGTGAGGACGATGCGTATAGAATGTAGATGTCGGCTCCAGCCATCCGCGTTCCTTGACCGAGGGCTACCCATTCGAGAGTAGTCGGGGCACGGATTTGGAATAGAACGGGGCCTGAGCCCGATGTAGCCGTTCTTTCGGGGACGGTTATGCTATAGAATATATCATTCTGGCTTTGAGGGGAAAAGGTTTTAATTTGGGCCATCGTGAGGGAGCCTAAGCGGGATCAGCAACGGACTCGTAAGGCAAAGGAAGGCACATAGAGCAAATTGAAGGAAGCCGAAGCTTTAAAACTCTTACAGATTCCCAGGGAGGCTACTTGCATTGAAAGAGCCCTGGATTTCATGGCGTCCTGGGGGAGGCCGTGCTAGGTAGTATTTTCTGAATTTGATTGACAGTGGAAATCGGCGAGTGGTGGCCATGGTCTCTATAAATACACCCCAAAAGCCCGACCTTGAAAGGAAAGGAAAAAAGAAAAAACAACCAAGTCCACTTTTTGATAAAGAGGAAAGACAAAAAGTCCCTGAAACACAGCCATGGCAAGATCAGCACTTTTAGTGTGACGAATGCTTTGTTTCCTACCTAGACCAGGACCTCAATATTTTGGGACTTCGGGCTCCAAGTGCCGAGAAATTGAGGTTCAACTCTAGCACAGCATCATGATTCTTTAGTAGGTTCTGTCATCGATGACTGCTCAGAACTGCTGGGCCCGGGCTACCTGAATCTCCTTCTTTGCGCACTCAACTGCATCTGGTTGCGGCAGATGGAACGAACAGCCCCCTAGGTAACTTGCCATCAACCACCAAGCAAAGGTTGGGTTGACAAGTCACCTGCTGTTGGGCCGTCTTGCTTGCCTTGATCTTATTGTTGCGAAAAATACCTTGGTATCCCATATAGGTATCCCATACAGTGCGATCAGGCCCCGCCATATTTGATACCGGGCCGTAGCTATGGGTCGACAAAATTGCTAATTCCGTGGGTATTATCCGCAGGAGACATGGCCTCAACAAATAACGTGTTGATAGACGACCTCAAACTTACTCGGATGTAAATTAAGGACTTCGAGTGGAAGCCCCATTCAATCCAACCTGGGATCTAGATACCGTTATGGAAAGGATTCTGGTCTAGTATTTTGTTAATCTTAGTTAATAGTAGCTGCCCACACACACATCCAGGTAAGTAAAGGCAGGTAGGTCTTGCAGAACAACGCATGGAAGGAACCAGAATAAAGTCCTGTAAAAGATATCACCACCACCACTAGTAGTAGTAGTAGTAGTAGTACTTAGTATATGAATTCTGTCCTGTCCAGTACCACGTCTACTTACCACTGCTAGTACTAGTAACATGTACTTAGGTAGCTCTGTGATACTCTTGCACCAGTTATCCGAAGCGTGTCACCTTCCCCCCTGTACAAACAACACTTGACCCGTATGCCTCTGCATGACAGTAAGAGCAAATAGTGTTGAATAAGTATCCCATCACATTCTGTGGGGATAATCGCCCCCACAACACACCCTCTTGATGCTCAGACAAGCAGCTAAACTATCAAGCTAGCATGATAACCCTGGAAGCATCCCTATCCCAACTCAAGAGGAAGCTGATATATCTAAATCAAGCAGTGGGTGGGCGTGGACACAACCCTTGTTTTACTCGTCAAAAAGGAGGCCATACTAATGGTTGTCTCGGGCTGAGGATGGGTCCTGAGGCCGTCGTGAGAGGTGAAGATACAGATCAGTCAGTATATATATATGCATAGCTATGCTTTAAGGCGAGTAATTATCATAAGGTGGGTTTACATACACATGTTGGCAGAATCAAAGCCTTGTTGTAGAGAAACAAAGGTCAGTCCCCGCTGGTTGGATTCGCATATTATTTACTGGCCAGTAGCTTAAAAATATCATTAAAACAGAACACATGGTATGATTTTTAGAGGCTTTTTTCTTTTCTTTTCTTTCTTTCTTTTTTCAAAGGAGAATTTTTTGGCTTCTGACTTTTCTTCCCACAAAGGGAAGGAAAAAAAAAAAAAAAAAAAAAAAAAAAAGGAAGAACATGCAAAACATGCACGACACTCTCATATCAAGAGCTAGCCATAAAAAACTGACACTTGTACCACTTAACCAGGGTTTGCGCTGGGTTTTCTGAAACTGGTTGTGTTCCTGTACGTCTCAATAGCTTCCAGACAACCACTCTTCGTACGTCTCATCCTCGATGTACAGAGTGAAGGGCGCTTCCTTGATAATATCCGAGATTCGGGCATAAGCTTTTCTGAACTTGTTGGCAACAGAAAAGTTGCTGGAGATCTTGCGGGGTTCAAACTTGTTCCGGATCTCGAGCATTTCGTTGGGATGTCTGTCTCGTGGCTCAAGGGTCACGACGCGCAGGGTTGCATTGCTGTGTTTTCCGGATATGGAAGTCAACGTGCTATAGATGGGGAAACTGATATTTCGAATGGTCAAACAGTGCAATGATGGCGGAAGTTCTTCTGATGGATACGAAGAGAGCGAATACTGGTCAACCTCCAGGTGGCACATTTCGGTGAAAGATGCAAGGGATCCGATCTTCGAGCAGCTTGCCAAAGTCTCGGGGTAGTCTTCAGACCAGTCGAGATAGAGCTTTAGGGTTTTAAGACTCTTGGTCTGAGATTCCAGGATCGACACCAACTTTAATGCCTCAAACTGACAGTGGCCGATGCCATCGTTGTCAAATGTGCGCTGCCGGTAGTCGAAAAACTTCAAGGATTTGCATCCTGCCACAATCCTTGTGAGCCTCTCGGCATCGAGGCAAGTCTCTAAGAAGGTGAGGTAGGAAACGTTGAGTGTGCCAGGGGCAATGTCGAACTGTGGACAGTAATCTGAGTCCCCATCAAGGCAATTTATGGTAAAGCTTTGCAACTGCGGTAGCTTCAGGACGTGCTCGATATTTGACAGTGACTCCGAGCATGTGTCCGTCATGTCCTTAATGACTATGGATTTCAGCTTCTTCAGGAATGGTTGCTTGACACCGTACTCCGGAAGTGAGGTGAATAAGGGTGCAAGCTCGTCCAGTCCTTCTTCACCAAGGACCAGATACAAATGCTCAAGGTTTGGCATAGAATAAGCCAGAAGGGCAATGTACGGGTTTGTGCTGACCCCTGCGATCCCCGGAGACAAGCGATCTGCCATGGCTGCAGGGAGACTTTCGAGTCCAGTTTGCAGGGTCTCGAGTGTATCTCCGTCCAATGCCGCCTTACGTACATAATCTAGGTCCTCTTCCTCGAATGTGTCAAAGCTTGCCTCTCGGACTCGTGCCCCAAGGTCAGGACGGGTGACTATCGTTCTTGCAAAGCGGATGAGCGATACTAGACCTGATTGACCTGTTTCTTGGTTGCGGCAGCACAGGCATTGGGCTTCACGAACAAACTGGTTGTGAAGAACGGGCTGTGCGATTGAACAGAGTCGGCTGGAAGTCAGACAGAGAGCCGTCAGATCATTCTTGCAGAGGAAACTGTCAAAATAAGAGACGATAAGGAGGAGAAGCTCGTCAGGAAGCCTCAGGAGGCTCCCCATGGTCAAGCAAAGTAACGCGATAGAGACAACAGGTGCAAAACAAGAGGTGAAAGCACTAAGACAGGCAAAGATTAATGAACCAAGCAAGGTAATGAAGAAAGAAGATTCAGTGAGAGATGAGACAGCAAGAGAGGGAAAGAAAGTTCAAATGCCGAGACAGCGACATATATGAAGGCACGACAAAGCAGACAGTTGTGAAATTGGCATAATGCTGTGGATTATCATTTACCAGGCCTTTTAATTCTTTCCACAAAAGAACGACCTTGAGTATTCGATCTAGACAGTAGCAAGATAAGTATCTCCCTCCTAGTCCAAGGTGCAGATAAAGGTCCTTTGCGTTCTTCCCTTTGACTGGATACAAGCAGTTTGCTGTTCGAGGTTGATGATACAAGACTGCAGAACTGCTTACCTTCTTAGCAGTGGCTAGACTGCTGCCGTATACGGGCTTTGACTTAGTGTGCAGTGGAGCATTGCAGTGGTTCTTACTGTAGGTATACATCTGGGAGCCGGCGTTTTTAAGGCTGGGCTGTAGTCCACCACGAGTTCAGGGATGAAGTGGATACGACCATTTGATGTCTGAGAAAGCAGAAAATTTCCTGGTATTTCTAGTACTTAACTGAATCTTTGCACTTCCAATCTCAATCTTTACCTACGCATGTCTATTTGCTGATTGGCGGAAGTTCTCCTCCTCTCCCCAATAGATACCGGGGAAATTATTGCCAGGAGCTCCTACTCTGGACTACACACCCTTAGATCCTCATCGAGCCTGGTCCGGGGATGATTTTCGACTCCGCATTTGACAATGCAGCAACTGCAGTCCTCCTTTCCCCGGGCTTCTGTTTGACAGAGTGCGGATACCCCTCACCCATCGAGGACTTGGAACTCCAGCAGAGCTCGCGATGACTCCTTACAGGCGGAGAAACTTTCGCGAATTCTCAGCCATGATGGCCTGTCATACAGATCTAGCTATATAAACAAGCATCCCCCCTCTCGAATCAGCTGAATTGATATCTCTACCTCACAAGGCGTGCTCAGTCCAGCTCAATTTGATCGAGAAGGCTCTTTCCAGCAGCCATGAAGCTTCTCGCCCTCATTGCGCTCTGCGCAACAGCAGTGACCGGTCTGGATTTAGATTCTGTTACTCATGCACCCCGAGGTGCAAAAGTATATTCAGCAGATGATGTGGCCGGATTGAAGAGAATCGGCGCCCACCACCCACACCACCATGACAGGAGAACAGTCACGATTCGCTCTTCCCACAACGACACCGACGACATCTCAGCTGACTTCCTCTGGGGTATTCGTCGGGCTAATCGCGGCGGGAGGCTACTATTGAAGAAGGGAGAGAAATATATCATCGGCAGGAAGCTCGACCTCATGTTCCTGGATGACATCGAGGTGCAATTGGACGGAGAGTTGAAGGTATACTCGACCCTTGGAGACTCTGGTCTTCTTCTACACTTATAATAATGCGCTGACGGGCGGCATAGTTCACTGATGACGTCCCATACTGGCAAGCCAACCATTTTTATTACGATTTCCAGAGATCGATCACCTGGTGGCGCTGGGGAGGCCGCGATATCAAGATCTTCGGAAAGGGCTTGATGAACGGGAACGGACAGCGGTGGTATAACGAGTTTGCTGGCCAGGAGATTCTAGTACCCACCCCAGTCTTGTACTTCCTCACCTATAAAACCAGGAAAAGACTAATGTACGACAGGACCCCGATAACACATACTACCGGCCCATCCTCTTCGTGACTGAAAATGCAACGCGTCTGTCTGTTGAAGGAATAACGCAGCTTAACTCACCGTGCTGGACCAACTTCATGGTCAACAGCAAGGAGATCTCCTTCGATGACATTTTCATCAACGCCTTTTCCACCAATGCTTCTGTACAGCCAACCCCCCTCCATGCCCTAGGTAAACAAACAAATACCTCTTAGCCCTAACTAACTAAATAAATCCTGCAGGCCGAACCGAAGAATTCAGACGGCTTTGACTCTATAAACACAAACGGATTGCGTGTAACAAACACCCGCGTCGACGTCGGCGACGACTGTTTCTCCCCAAAGCCGAACACATCCAACATCTTTGTGCAGAATCTCTGGTGCAACAACACCCACGGCGTCTCCATGGGAAGCATCGGGCAATATCCAGGCGTTCTCGACATAATCGAGCACGCATACATTGAAAACGTAACACTGCTCAACGGAGAGGTACGTACCATACCCCCATAGCTAACCCAAACCAGGTTACGTGCTCCGAAGAAAACTGCACGCTAGAGTATACTAATGCATATCCATGAACAGAACGGCGCCCGTATCAAAGCTTGGGCCGGCGAAGGCGTCGGCTACGGCCGCGTAAACAATATAACATACAAGAATATCCGCATCGAAAATACCGATCTGCCCATCGTCCTCGACCAATGCTACTTCAATATCGAGGATGATGAGTGTGCGGCGTTCCCGTCCAAGGTGAACGTGACGAATATCGTGTTTGAGAATATATACGGGACGTCTTCGGGAAATGAGGGCGACATAGTTGCGGAATTGATTTGCTCGCCCGGTGCGGTCTGCGAGGGTATCGAACTGCGGGATATCAACATTTATTCACCGGGTGTTGTTGTCTGTGATGGGATCCATGGGGGCGTGGGGGTTGAGTGTAAATCTTCCACTTAATTTTGCTTACTACCATGAGGAAAGTAAACAGGAAAGTAAACTGTGTCCAATAAGCGGAATGAGATTATCACATATGTAGGTAGTCTATTAAACAATTGAGAATGCTCCATATGAACGATGTGTATGTGCAATTGCCAATTGACGGCTGCGAAAAAGGGCTATGTGCGCCGCCAGATCGGCTTCATCTCAGACCGGACATAAACAAGCAGATAGACCATTAGATAATTGGAGATCACGAACGCCGCGAAAATGCCAAAGTATGGCCAAATTTTGGAGGAATCCAGGCCAATTCCAGACAGATACTGTTAGCAGCATAATTAGCAAAAAGTTGACAAGGGAAGTAAAGTAGAAAAAGGGCCCTTACATCATCACCGTAACTATACTTGCAGTACCCACACGTTCCTGTGCTCTCCGGGTTGGAAAGGTAGCCCACCCCTTTTTCGGAGAGCCAGGACCCAGCGTACTCGCCACACGTCATGTTGGGAGGGCTTTGGAACAGGGTTAACTCGCTCTCATCGCAAATGACGCGCGTTCCGCGGAGGACAGAGGTCAGGACGCCCCCGATCCAATAGGTGAAGGGGGTCACATAGTACATCGTGTAAGCCCAGAAGGCCGGCATGTTCGAGTGAGGCTGCAGGATACCGTTGAATAACTCGCACATGATAATGAAGAATGGCATCAGGGTCGCTGCTACTGTTGCATCGGCGCTGTGCGCTTTAAGTCAGTTTCAGGTCTGGGTATTGGGGTTTCGGGAGAAGAACGGAATACTCACCTGAGAGCTGCGATCCATTGACCCCAGGAAGTCGCGAAGAGGAAGAAGAGGAAGAACATCAGAAAGCTGTACCCGGCCGCAAAGCCTAATGGAAGCCCGACTGTGAAATAATACAAGACGAAAAAGATCACAGCGCTGACCACCGCGTATGGTATTTCTGATACGATCTGTGCTGTGCAAAAGGCAACCCACCCGTATACGCCGCTGGGGCCTTCCCGCGCTTTCCATAGGTCCCGGTTCATGACGAACCGCATCGAGATGGCGTTGATAAACTCCGGCACCAACATGAGAACCAGGAAACAGGAGAATGCTTTCGACTGGAGATCCGTGGTACTGTTTCCGATCTGTAGATAGGTGAGGCCGTTGAGCAATGCATGAAAGAACGACGCGTATAGCCGGGAATATGGGTATTCCGGGCTTCTCCAGAATTGCCGCATGGTTCGCTGGGTCAGAAGAAAGATCTGTCGGCCCAATGAAGGCAGGCTTGACGCTTGCCTAACGCTGTGGGATTCAGAAACCTCCCCTTTATCAGATCTGATTCGCGCAATCTCTCGTTGAACGTTCTCGGCGTCGGCTGATTTGCTCCAAACGCTTGGCCAGTCAATGCTACTTGCCGTATCTTTCATGCCTCCCACGACGACCTCGATAAGGAAATCCGCAGCGTTCGTAACGTTCTCTGGTTTCTGACCATGTCTGGTGAAATAGTCGAAGATCGAATGCCCGGATTTTCCTACTTCGCCGAAGTAATAGGTCTTTCCACCAGGACTCAAAGCCAGCACTCGGTCAAACTGTTCGAACTGCTCCTGATTCGCTTGATGGATGGTGCAGAGAATAGCCAATCCTTGATTAGCAAGTCGTCTGAGCAAGGAGACTATGGACGATGCCGCCGAGGAGTCAAGTCCAGAGGTAGGCTCATCTAGGAACAATAACAGTTCAGGCCTTGCGCAAAGCTCCACACCGATCGTGACACGCTTCTTCTTCTCAATGTCCAATGAGCCTACGACAGCATTTTGCAGGTCAACCAAGTCCAGCGTCATTAGTACCGTTCCTGCATAAGAGAGCTTCTCGTCATCAGGCACGTCAGGAGACTGGCGGAGGAGTGCAGAGAACTCGAACGCTTCGCGAACGGTGCTATTCTCGTCGTGAATATCCATTTGCTGACAGTAGCCAATCCGCCGGTTGAACGATGAATCGATAGGTTTTCCGTCCACATACATTGTACCAGTAAGTTTGCCAGAGTTTTGCCTCTGCGTGAGGGCAGTCAACACTAGGAGAGTCAGAATAGAAAACCGGCGGACGTCCCATCCAGTACTTACGGGTCGATTTCCCTGCCCCGGAGGCCCCCACGAGGGCAGTGAGAGTCCCCGGTTTGCAGTAGCCACTCACACCATCCAATAGCTTACGCTGCTGTTTCCCAACCTGTACAAATAGCTCCAGACTGTCCCAAGTAAAAGTCGCTTTGGTAGCAGCAAGAGTCTGGCCAGGCTGTTGATCAAGACTGGATGCTGCTGGTACTGTTCCATCGACCTGCACAGGCCGTCCTTCCTCATCCAGGGCGTTTGCGTTCTTCTTCAACTGCCCTCGAGACTTCTTGTACTGGATAGGCCCAGAATTGTCCGGTTCCCATTCCATGATCTCACTGAGCCAGCAGGTGGCAGCAACAAAGGCAACAGTGAAGAGGCATAGGATGCCAAAGTTACGCCAAACGTTACTGAAGTAGAAGCCGTATTGCACTGCCAGGTAGTCGTCGCCGTTCACGACTGTGCTGCCTATCTGACTGCCTGTGTAACCGCAAGTCTGATAGGCTATATCGTTATAACCGGGCCCTGTAGGGACGACCGAGCCCGGAGAGCAGGTAAAGTTCGTGTTATGAAACTCTGCTGCCATCATCGCTTCGTATGTATAGAGGGCTGGCGTGGTATACTAGTCAAGTATCAGTCTTCTGTTCGGAGATATCAGGGATATCCACATACCGCAATCCAACCCACCCAGGGCACGTCCGCCATCATTTTATCCACGGAGAGCACGTAGCCTCCAAAAACGATTGCAGCAAGAACAACAATCCCACAGTATCTCAGCGCGACTTCAAAGTTGGACGACGCGGCAGCAAACAAGCGGAACTGAGCAGTCAAGCATATAGTGCACATATAGATGAACAAAAAGTCGATGAAGAAGGCTCCAGCCTAGATTGAGGTTAGCAAATTGTCGTTCAACAACCTCCGGGCGCTTACGTCGGCCTTCAATCCAGACAGGAAATAAACCACAATCAAATACAAAAAGGTGAGCACCGCGGCAACCAGAATGTCTGCGACCACTCGAGCAAGGCACACCGCACTGGGTCGCACGAACGCATACTTCTTCTGCCGACTGAGAATATCTCGACCCTGCATTGCCTCTTCCAATTCGGACATTTGGAGCCACGCAAGCAGGATGGATGAATAGAAGATCACGCCTCCTCGGGAGTACATCCCGTCCGTTGTTTGGGGTTGATCGTAGAACATTGAGCCAATAAGAAGACCATAAATGACCGACGAGATGAGCTTGATGTAGAGCGGAGCCATGTGGCCCTTGATCTGCCATATCTGGCGTTTTGCACTCAACACAATCTGTCGGAGAAGAGTGGTCGTATATATCGAGCTGGCAGAAACAAATCGAGATTTATCAGATTGTAGGGCCTTTTTGAAATCTTCCAAGCTTCCGTATTCCGTATCGGTGTGCGACCCAGGCCGGCTTTTCCCAGCAAATCCTTGGTCATCGTACCTCTGTACTTCCGCTTCAATTACCTTAAACGCATTACTGTTTCGAAATGCTTCCTCCAACTCGATGGGTCCCTTCGGTGCGCGGTGCTCCCAACCGGGTCGGAACCTCCGCCTTTGGGGAACCGTGATGTTGGTCAGAAAATCTGATATCGTCTGCATCTCCCCGCATTCATAGCCCAGGTCCTCGAAATACCGTTTAGCTTCGTGAGCAGGCCCCTGGTAAAGCATCCGTCCTTCGTCAATCAGGAGAACTTTATCGACCAGGTCGTAGATGGCATCCGATGCTTGATATAGGGTCATCAACGTCGCCTTGCCACAAGTGTCGGTCATAATGCGCAAACTCCGTACGTAATCGAGAGCTGATGATGCATCCAGACCTCTTGTGCTGTTATCCCAGCACATCACCGATGAATCGGTGGCCAGTGACTCGATGATAGATATACGTTTGCGCTCGCCTCCGGATACACCTCGAATATACTCGTTGCCGACTAGAGTGTCCATGGTATGGGTCATGCCAAATACCCGAGAGTAAGTTTCAAGATAGCGCGGGATTCTATCTTGGTACCTTTTCGGCGTCTTGCTCTGGAGTGCGAATTCCAGGGTTTGTCGAACAGTAAGCGTAGGAAAATGCACGTCATCTTCAGGAACATATGCAACTTGACCACGGTAATGCTTTTTGACTTCTTTCAAACTGAGACCGGAGTAGTCAATAGAGCCGGTCACCCCTAGAAATGACGAGTGATGACCAGCAACTGTTCGCAGGAAAGTGGAACACCCTGCTCCAGGCCGTCCCAGAACACTATGGAATTTCAGCCGGATGTACAAGGGGATTCCTTTCAGTATACTTACAGCATGATTTCACCACTGCGAACAACCCCAGTGAATTCCCGGATCAGCTGACGTCCAGTTTGAGGATCCGGTTTCGACATCCAAGGCTTGACTGTCCACTCGTAGACATCTTGAAAGGTAAGAGTGCGCCACAACGCGGTGCCGAGTGTCTTGATGCTGGCATGCTCTCCTCCAGCGCCCCATGTTGAGAGGGATTGAAAGCAGACCCCGAGGTTGGGCTTTTTCTTCCCCGCTTGAAGCTCTGCTTCCAGGAACTTGTCGAAGGACGAATGCGGTTCCGAGTAGTCGTAGTCTTTCTTCGTGAGCGTGCGGTGAATCTCAGCAATCGCATCCTCGTCCTCATATGTCAAGTGGACTTGTGGGGAGGATGGTCTGTCCGTTTGGCTCCCAGCTTCCTGCGAGGAAACCAGGGCAGAATTGCTTTGCGGACTATGATGAAGACGAGCTGGCATGTCCCCTACTTTGTCAACGTCCGACTCCGCAGCAAATGAATGGTGTCTGAATATATACGGATAGCCGCATAAAGATGAAGTAGCGGCCCAGTAGAATGATCAGTGATTTATATATATAGGTGCTCAGTTTTAACGAAACCGCGAAGCCACCCGAAATATCCCAAGCACTATATCAAAGGGGCAGCCAAGCAACAAAAAAACCCAAAAACAGCCAAGTCCGTCATTGAGTGACTCAAAGTAATAACTATTATGGATTCTGCCTGCTTTATCGATCAACAACAAAATTCATCCTCACAGGGCCAGCGATGATGTCTTATTGGAATCGGGCCCGGGGGGGGGGGGTTGTGGGCCCGCCACTCAGGCCAGAATGGGCTGAAGTCTGAAGGTCCATGGTTAGGGAGCTCCAGGTGCGAAAGTCGCCCCTATTACTATTGGCCTGACGGGGAAACGGTGACTGAAGAATTTTCGAGCACCCCGGGTCCTGGAGCAGTGTCATTTTTCCCACTGGGGCAGGTCGGCGGAGAGAGACCTGAGGCCAACAACGCAATCTGGGACCAAGAGCACCAAATGATGTCGAATGGGGTCACTCGCAACGAACATGGCCATTGTGATTGGTCCTGACTGACCGCCAGACAGCAGGGCAGCCCCACTGTCCACATGGGTCCGGGTCTTTTGGCCCGTTTCCATTAGGTATTATTTTCTTAGGTTTCTTTCTTCACGCGAGCCAACGGTTATACGCTAACCCTATGCTATCAACTTGGACATATCTGCTTGTCGATAGGTTTGGAATCATGTATCTACTTAGTTGAGATGATGATTATTGCATGACTGGCATCAAGACCGATCTGAGCCGCTGTGGAGCAGCGGTTATTGATTAGGTAGCCTGAGGTACCTAGATCTTGTTTATCAGCGATAAATCTCCGGGGTGCATACTGCATAGGTCGGGGCATGCTTAGCAAAAAAGCCAGGGAGGCTAACAGCACAGGATGAGGGGAACCAGCTGAGCTCAGTAGCCGGCCTGCATTATTGAGTATTGACTCATATTATTATTATTCCTCCGTCCATACTACTACTGACAATTTCTTTTCACCGGTCCATGCGAGTAGCGGTCTCAGGGCCGCCAAACCAAAAGCGGGCAAAATATCGCTGAAGCTTGAGGGGGTCTGGGACCCGTTACTTGGATGGATGACAATGGTGGATCGCGAACGATATCGAAAAGGTAGGTCGGCGGCAGAGCTCAGTAGTGGACGGACGTGAACCTGGACCCGGACCGACTGACCTCAGAATTTCAAGGTTTCCAATTATTAATTCCAAGTTCCAAACTCCAGCTTGCGGCGATGGAAGAAGCGGGACCAATCATCTTCCGATTCACTATTTCCTCGCTGTCCGCGGACACCGCGTTAAATAATTGCTAGAACAGATCATGAGATCTAATAGTAGTATGCATGAAACGCCTCCTTAGAGGTGGCACTATCGCAGCAATGACCAAGGTAATTGGAATACGGAGAAAGCACCAAGAACGAGCTATCTGGTAGTGAAAGTGGTATGTTGATACAGAGCTTGAGGTTGCTTCACGTGATCATACACACCAGTGACGCCTCAATACTACTAGTACTACTACAGTCACCTTCCCTGACCACATGGAAGAAAGCATGCAGGGCGGCGGTACTGTTTTTGGGGAATGGAAGTCCTTACTAGGTGATGCGCGACAAAACAGTAGAACACAAAGTTTCGACTTAGAATACAATCATGTTGAATCGGGTCTAGAATACTTCAAGACCTCGTTTGTCCACGGTACTTGCTGCCGTTACCATAAGTAGTTATACTGCAAGTAGACTGATGAGTCAGATATCTCACCCAGCGTCCATCACACGCGATGGATATTGACCGTTCCACTTGGCAGCGTGCAGGGACAAGTGCTTAGCGAGCACCATCCTGCATACCCAACCGCCCGCAAATACGGCTCGGAAGGCTCCCCTCAGGCGCAATAAATATCCATGTCTAACAGACCTATACTGCCTTCCCATCGCCGTGGCCATGGCGGGCTCTCGTATTGAGGACCAATCTTGTCAGCAATGCAGCCCACTGCCTGACCATGCTGAGGGTGGCAAAGATAAGTTGCAAGTATCGTGATGCATTCGCCTTCGGGAAGTAGACGCGAACACTTAAGAGATAGCATTCCCTCCAGAATCGTGAGCTTAGTGGAGTGGAAATAACTAGGGGTATGCAGTTGAGAGGGGTGGTCCGCGCGTTGCCCACTTTCCTGCGCAGTGTTTGGTTTGTATGCCCCCTCCATACTACGGTGCAAGGAAGTTAGGGTCCCATAGCTCCGGCATCCTGTAATAGGATGTGTCGAAAATATTGCTGAAATCAAGAGGCTACTTGGTCAACGCTATCTCAAGACTGGCGAGGGGGTGCCTTACTGAAAAATCGATTGGATTTGCGGACAGCAAAAAGACCGGGTCGAATGAGATATCTGATATGGAGGAGCTGAAGTCCGGGGTGTGCATGGCAGACTGTGTCATAATTAGCGAGTCCTTGTACAATTCAAAATACATACTGCGCCGAAGTCTGAGAATTCGCTCTCAGGTTGTCGTTGTATTTCCTCATAGGGCAATCCGCGAATGATCTGTTGGCACATCTTGACTGCGCGCATCGCAGATTGCTCTATTTTCTTCAAGGGATCCTCCCCATTCAGGCGCGCTTTAACCGCAGCCAGAGCCATGCTAAGGAAGACGAATGCTTTGCATCCGTTCCCTTTCGGAGAAATCCGACGACCGAAATTATCATGCGCACGCTCAAGTACCCTCAGCAAGACATCTTGTTGTGACCGCACAAGTTCGTTCAGGGAGCCACCAAGAGTCGATGGCGCTGAGCTGGATCCTGATTCGGCGATCTGCAGAGATAGCTCGACGCAGACCGTTATTGCCGCATGGAAGCATTCATCACGAAACATGCCGCCGCCGATGTGCCCCAGGCAAGGTGTCTGAGCAATCTGGAAGCCAGAAGGTGGAAACTCAAACTGAGTAAGCATCTCCAACGCTGACTCGAGGCAGATCTTGCGGGAATAGGAATATTTAGGTGATAGGGATATACTCAGGGAGAAAGGCCGGTGTAGAGCCAGAAGAGTCCTTTGCATCAGAAAGAGCATAAATGATCTTGCAAAAGACGGGCCTCCGCCACTAGACGGCGTAGCAAAAAGAGCCAGGGCCTCATTCATCAACCGGAGAAGAGCTTCGCCAAGTTGCAACGCTTCATCATATGACAAATCGAAATTCAAACTGTTCACAGCCTTGGCGATGCGTATACGCAGCGGCAAGGATCGAGCAAGCATGATCTGGAAGCTGGACTGAGTGACAATCCCTTCGTCCCTGCTCACAGGGACTTCCAGCATATTCTCAGACATATCCGAATCATGGCAGTTTGACGGCAGATCGCAGTCATACTGGTCCAGATCAATAGATGGAGACACCCCAATGTCCATAGATGCTTGCAGATCCAGTTCCAGTATGGTTACCCAGAGCCGCCGGCGCATTTCCGCCCAAAAAGGTGTCATCTTCGAGAACCGCAGGGGGTCCCGGTGCATTCCCATTACCATGGCCGTATGGACGAGGGAGCCTGAGGTGACCCACACGACGTCTCCATCAACTGCTAGGGCTTGACGCGCTATCACCAGAAGACACTGTATTTGTAGGATGTCGAACTTGGCTGTGGCGCTCACTTGAAGAGAGGAGACCCAAGACTGCACGCCGAGAACCCACCCAACAGCGATGTCATGCAAGGTATCTTTTCCGTTAACTGTCGTTGTCGGGCTAATAAAACAGCTAGCTGCAGCCATTAGAACCAGGAGTTTTGCTATAAAGGCCGTATCAGCGGACTGGGATGTAGCCCAGTACGCCTCGTATTCTTCGGCGAAGCTGGGAAGTAGGATTCGATATATTATTTCAAACGTCGAGAGATACAGATTGAGTAGCTCATCAGCAACATTGCGGGGCGGAAGCATCTCTCTCAGTGTCGATGGCTTGCCCCGGTTCACGCGGTTCTGTTCCTGCGTCTCCCGAGACCTCAATTCGCCTCTGAACTTCTTCATTTGCTGGTATTCCGAACCTTCGGATTTAAGGTCCTTCTTGCGGCCCTGAAGGAAAACCACGACGTCATTGAGCTGCATGGGTTAGTTTCCCAATAATCCGTTGCTGACGGCAACTTACAAAGGTCAATGTGAGCTCTCCACTAGAGCGTCCACGATAGCGCGTCCGTCCATTCTTACCGCGGAAGCAAGCTCTGTCGGATAAATTCAATACTTGGTCTGAGATAGGGTCTTGAGCCGTCCGGGCCGATGAAGAGTCGCACCCCAAGCTTTCCGGCCGCTGAAGAGGACCGCTTTTCGCAAGGGCCTGCTCAAGCGTACGCACTCGGTTTCGCAGTTCCTGGAGCTCGTCCCGGTAGCCCGGGGACTGGGTAATGCGATTCTTAGAGTCAAACACATACATCCCGGTGGCTCCTGGACTGGCCGCGTCGCTCGCGTGTCTTTGGTTTGGGGGAGCTTCTGATAGTGATCTCGAAGTAGCACCTTGAGACAATTTAGGAGCAGTAAAAACACATTGGCCAGGAGTCTTTGACTTAATGCACTGTCCACATGGAAGTGATCGATCGCATTTCAGCTTCCGACGCCGGCATATCGTGCAGGACAGCGCTGGTCTACGTCGACGTGGAGGCAGTTGCTGAGCGCGGGTATCCTCCATCTTGCATGCAACTTAGCGGTAGGGTCGGTCACAACCGCCCATTAGAATTGGATGGAATAGGCCCAAAAAAGTGCGATGGGAGGGAAACGTCATCCAGGGAGCATTGTAGATATTAACTGAACGACCCCTGGGTTTGTGCAATGAGACGTGTCTTAGGAGCACAGCAGCGGTGATAGCTACCTAATAAGAGGGAAACAGTTGCCTGCCACCATGGTCGGTCTCCGAAAACTCCGCACGGAGTTACCGCATTGGTAATATCCGCCTCGGAGATAGGTACCTGGTCGCACAGGTTAACCTCAAGCAACAACCTAAGCATGAGCTAGCTACCTTAGGCCCGCACCCGTACCATACCTACCTTAACCTTGAAGGCTTAAGGTACCTGAGCTTACCTACTACCAATACTAAGTTACTAACTAGGTTGGTCCGCATGTAATATATCCACTGTGTCACCATTTGGCTACTAGGTACGCAGGTACTACTTAGGGTGCCGATTTATTTCCACGTGGCTCGTGCTTCAACCTGCGGCAGGAACAGAAGGATGATCCCGTCATTGATGAGGTCATACCCGTTAAATAAGGTACCTTACGTACGGTGCACCCAGGTCTGCCTAAGGTACTAAGGTAGGTAGTGGGATCTCATTACCTTATTACGCTTGGCATACCTACGACTTCTAGTAGTACCTTAGTACTACTACTTGAGCACTGCATGTGTGATTTGGTATTTCTCGGACCGCGGGGCCTTCCTTGCATTATGAGCGATGCCTGACAAAGAACTTGAAATCCCACCCCATGATACGCAGAACGGGCGGGAATAATTCCTCAGTACTGCCCAAAGTCTTTCTTTCTTTAAGGTACCAACTTTCTTGTCATTTCATCTTGTATCCTGCTATGAATGCGCCTTCATAGCCGGACTGGTTATAAACATGTCCACCATCCTCCTTGTGGGCCTCTTCCTCTTCGTCGACGACAAGATCCCCTTGTCCCGCCCCCTCAGGAACGCTCTTTATCTTACCACAACAACATGCAGCGTCATAGCCGCAGCACTGTACCCGCCAACATCGCTGGTTATCCTCAACTATGCCAATGCTTTTCTCTCGGTTTCCTACGCCCTTCGTCTCGTGGAGTTACTCGTTATCAATCATCCGGGCCAGCTCAGACGGCTCGTGAAATTAAGGTGCGATGGCACTTCGACGTCTCCAAAATATGCCTGGAAGCCGATGCCGCCGGCCTTGACGTTTACACGACTACTCTACGTATATGACTTGCTTATCAACCCGCGCGGTATTGGTTGGGCCCACGGCTCCAGGAAATATTTGCCAAACCTGGAGAAACTGAACGTCAAACCTGCAGCCTATATACAGACCGAGTACTCGAAACAGAACGACAGACAGAAAGGAAGATACAGCAGAAATTTATATGCCAAGCTGAACGGCAATCGCAAAGAAGATTCCACAGAGATATATAGCCTAAAGGAACCGCAAAGCCGTCTCTCCTTCCTCGCAAAAGAAGCGACAAGACTTAGCATTTCCTACATGGTCTATGACGCATACGGAACGTGCTTTGGACGCCACTATGATCTTCTCCGTATCAACTTCCACTCTTTTCTCAATTCGCCGAATCTCCATCAATTCGAACTCAATCACCTAGGGCTCATTCTCCAGATATCCCAAGAGGCCAGTGCGACATTTGTCCAACGCCTCCTCCTTCCGCCAGCTTGCTGGGCAGCCTGCTACGCGTTTATCGCTGGCATCCGGGCAGCCGTTGCATTGTTCGCTGTGGGCGGACTGTATCTCGTTTCGCCAAGGCTAGCGGATGATCCATGGATGTACCCTCCTGTATTCGGGCCGTGGCAGTATATTTTCTGGCCTAAGTTGAAAGGTACATTCCTCATCCACGCAATCCGCCCCACAAGCAGGAAGTCTAACAAGCAAACAGATATCTGGGGTAAACTATGGCACGACCTCTGTCGCCGCGCCTTAATCACTAGTTCTACCGCGCTGGTACCACAGCGCACCGCTATCCCTCTCCGTAGAGTACTAATAGGCTTCCTCTCCTTCGTGATTTCCGGCGTGGCTCATTCAGCGGGAACATATGCTGTCAGCAGGGACACCCACGCCGTCCTAATGATGATGGTCTTTTTCTTCCTCTTACCCGTTTTCATTACCGTGCAGGAGGTGGTATCGGCACTAATCCTGGTCAGGATTCTGCCGAACGGGTGGATTGCCAGGGTCATCATTTGGACCCTGGATACGGTGTATATACTCTGGTGGGGATATCACACTGCGCCGTGGTTCTTTCGATATAGTATGATTCCCGAGGCGTTGGCATCCGCACCTGTGCCCGAGAAGTGGAGTTTTTGGGAGATTATTTGACTGTCTAAAAGAAATTTTGGATATATATAATTCAAGTGCAAGTTTTGTTACACTAGAGTGCAGGTATCATTCGTGATTATATACTTTATTAAATCATATACAAAGAGTAACCCATGCAACATGCAGCTACCAGCCCTCTACCGCCCTCATCTGCAAATGCATCCCCTCAACCGGCTTCGTCGTCACAGCCCCAGCAATATGAATTTCCTGCTTAGGGTCCTGCATCGCGAACTCAAACCGCCCAACAACCCCGGCGACCGCACATCGGAGCTCAGCGCGTGCAAAATCCTTCCCGATACACGACCGCTGCCCATGCAAGAACGTAATCTGAGCGTAATTCGTCGACGCCCCGCCATGATGGTTGACCGTCTTCTCCCCAGTCGACGGATTCGTATCGATCCACCGCTCCGGACGGAATTCATCACCGTCAGCACCCCAGAAGTCAGGAGCGCGGTTGATGGCGTACGGACAGAGCAGGATTTTCGTGCCCTTTGGGACGGGTTTGCCTGCGACGACTGTGTCGCGGATAGCCTCGCGGATTGTCACGGGGACAGTGGGGTAGAGGCGAATGACTTCCTGACAGACGCCGTTGAGGAGGGGAAGGTCCTCGAGGTCGGAGTACGTGATTGGGTGAGTGGAAGATGGGATGGCAGCTCGGATTTCGGCGCGCAGTTGGTGTTGGATTTCTGGGTGGAGGGTTAAGAGGTAGCAAGTCCACGTCAGTGCGCTGGCGGTTGTTTCGTGCTGTTTCCCGTTAGCTTATACTCCATTGAAGGAGGGGGTTGTGACGGGGACATACACCGGCAGCAAGGAAGGTCAGCATCTGGTCCACCAGTTCGTCGACCGTGAAGTCCCCGCTCAGCATCATGGAGCCGAGAATATCGGCCTCGAGTTCGCTGGCAGTCGCCTTAGTTGCGGTGATGGCGATTCTCTTGTCATGGACGATGTCTTTGCACATATTCCGCAGGTAGCCCACTTCATTGTCGACGACTTGGTTCAAGCGCCAAGGAATGTGCTTGGCGAACCATTGGGGAAGGATGAAATTCACGGTAAGAAATGCCATCTTCTCCTTTGTTGGCTCTAAGATGGCCATGAAACTGTCGGCTATTTTGTTCTCAGTATTCTGGAGAGTGCGGAAATCGCGTCCCATAGCAGCAGGGCCAATCACATCCAGTGTTAGACGGCTACATCATTAGCTTGTGTTCAATAAGACAAGCAGGAGGGAAATACCTAGCCCAAACGCTCATTTCCACCTTGCCCCAGCCGCTGTCGGGGCTCGTCCCTTCCATTGGATGCAGACGAATTTCTTCCTCCAGGACGTCCAGAAGCTGGTTAGTCTTGTCCCACATGAGCGTGTACAACGCGCGGATGTTCTTCATGTGGAACGAAGGTGTAAGAGCCTTGCGCTGCTTCTTGTGCGCTGCTCCTTCGGACAGGATCAGGCCGAACCCGATGATACGAGCCAGAAACTCCCGGGCCCGCCATGGCTTCTCGAAATCATAAGTGTTCGTGCTCATAATATCAAGGAGAGCCTGGTGGTTCGTGACCAGAAGCTGGCTCCGGTTAAGAATGTCCCGAAAGTGTATGAGGCCATCATTGGGGACGGTCTTGATCCACTGCAGGGGGAGACGACCACGCGGATTATCAAATATAACACGTCCTGCGTTGAAATTGCCCTGTCCGTGTCAGCACATCATGTTCCATCTTTTGTCTAAGGAGAGCATACCGGCGCGCGGGGCAGGTGACGCAACGGATTGACGAAGAAGGGCCAGATGAAGAGATTATAGATCGCCAGCACTACCAGGTTGACAGCAACCGATCCCAGCACAACGGCTCGGAAAGGGATACTGTCCAACACGGTGCGGTGGAGGAAGAATGCCTCCACTAACGTCACGACCAGGATAGGAAGCATCTTGCTCGATCAACGGTCTCACCTATTTTGATATAAAACTTGAGTTAAGGAGGCAACCTCGGTTGATATATGCAAGTACCCAGGCGGCAGAATGCAGGCTAACGGCAGGATGATGCAAGCCATGGTTGGGAGAATACGTGGTGGAAGGATGAGGTTTCTGTGGTGGTTCATTTCCGGGGAACATGTGAAGGCCAGAATGAGGGACGATCGCAATCGCAACCATTTCCTAAAAAAGAAAACCCATCAAGACTTCCCCATCTTTAGGTTCGATCTTAACATTTTCGACCTCAGAGTCGGACCCTGGCCGGACTGCTCATGTGCGTGCCTCGGTCCCGTCATCGGATGGCAATAAACCCCGTTTAAAGGCTGGAATATATAATGGAGATCATGCCAACCCCGGGATCATCGCCATCTGAATGCTCCGTCTAGGCTATTTCGCGTCTGCAATTCAATCTCCTCGCCATGTCGCTCTCGCTCGAACACCTCTCCCTTGTTCTCGGACCATGGCTGCAGCCTATTGTCCAGCGACTCCCGCCCCAAGTGCAGGACATTCTCCTGCACCCATTCGCCTCGAAGGCGCTCCTGGTGCTGCTTGCATTCGCCTTCCTGCGCCATATGAACCGCGCTCTGACAAACTGGTCGATGAACAATGGCGTGAGCGTTGAGAAGTGGAATGCCGACCGTGAGCTGGTTTTGCTTACGGGAGGTTGCAGTGGTATTGGCAAGCAGATGATGCTCGACTTGGCCAAGACAGGAGTCCGTGTGGTGATCCTGGATATCCAGGAACCAACCTTCCCGCTGCGTACGTCGAACCACCCAGCACCCCACCCAAAAGCCAAATTTTGAAGTAACTAATAAAAATAGCATCCGGTGTCACGTTCTACAAAGCCGATATCACCGCCTCCGCCAGCATCGCCGACGTTGCGGAAAAGATCCGGGCCGCTCATGGCGACCCTACGATTCTCATCAACAATGCAGGCGTCGGCCATGATGGATCTATTCTGGAAAAGCCAGAATCCAAGATCCGGCAGACCTTCGAGGTCAACACAATCTCGCATTTCCTGATGGTGCGCGAGTTTATGCCGAGCATGATTAAGAAGAACCATGGCCACATTATCACCATCGCGAGTATGGCCAGCTTCATTGGCCTAGGCGATATGGTGGAGTACAGCTGCACCAAGGCGAGCGCGCTTGCTTTCCATGAGGGACTTCGCCAGGAACTGCGTATGTGGTACAAAGCACCGAAAATCCGAACCACGTACGTTCCCCGTTTTCCAACCCTGTTTATAGAAGCCAGCTAATTCAGCAGTGTTGTTCATCCCCTCTGGGTCCGCACACCGATGATTAAGGTTCTCACCGATTCCGGTTCAGAATTCAAACAGCCCATTCTCACGCCGGAGATGGTTTCCGAAGCCGTAGTCAAGCAGATTCTAGCACAGAAGAGTGGGCAGATAATCCTGCCGTCATATTACACGCCGCTTAGTATGCTGCGAGCGATGCCGAATTGGATCCAGGAGTTTGCGCGTGGAGTCGGATGCAAAGATTTCATTAAGCTGCGCGAGTGGCAGAAGAAGCAGCAGAACTAGTGAATTGTGAGCTTAAGGTGTATATACCCATATGTTGAATATAGACCTCTTTACGATGATTCGCTTCATCTTGGCTATGGACCTGTTTCCTCGCTTACGCAGTTATTGTTACACCAGACCAGGAGGAGTATCATAGCAGTTTATTAAAATGGGATTATGGTGCTTATGATCGCATTGGCTTAGTGTTGGACCTCATGCATGGGGGTGTCCTGGAATATCAGCCATGCTCCTATTCGTTCGCTGGACGATATATATGTATAGAGAGAGAGTCATAGAGCTAAGGCGTCTCAGTATTACTTTCTCATACGTGGACCCTCTTAAGAAGCTTGAGACAAGATCATATCATAAACATATACGGGTATATCTCATATACACGACAATCCATCGAGCCATCGATCCTCATCCAGGCCATACCTCACGTCATGACTATTTCTTCTCCAGCAAACCCCGGACGAATAGCTTTGCTCGCTGCCCTTGCTGCGTCTCCCTTCTATCCCCGAGATACAGATTATAAACAGGCGCAACGTGGGCCTCCCCCTTTCCGATGCAAAACTCGACCTCGCCTTTGAATCCGGCGCGCAACTTCGTTACGAAATCCTCAATTACAGGCAAGAGAATCTCGCGCTCTCCGCCGCAAACGAGGATCTTGCGCACTGGGAACGTCGCGTACCAATCCGACGGCGCATTATTCAGATCCGTGTAGAAATCGCTCGGCGCGTCTCCATAGTATCCAACAGACCATAGCGGCCCGACAACGGGAGTGATCAAGTCGCCACGGCAGTCGATGACGCGACCGGCGAGGTCGGGGTTAAGCATGGTCCAAGGAGCGATCATGACCGCTCCTGCGAGACGCGCATCGTCCTTCAGTTCGATGGGATCGATCGCTGGATGAGGGTGTGCGAGATGGGAAAGGACACCGGCGACTAAGTTGCCCCCCGCGGAATCGCCACCAAGAATGACGTTATCCGCCAGGTGGCGTTTCTCGACAAGGATGTAGCGGAGAGCTTCGACGGCTTGACGCAGCTGCGTAGGATAGCTGGCTACGGGGGCGAGGGTGTAGGTCAAGGCAAAGATGGCGAGCGATTGGCCGCTGCCTTCGCATTCCTCGACGATGTTGGCGAAGAATTTGAAGTAGCCGATATTGGCGGGTAGCGCGAAGCCGCCGCCTTGTTTTTCCAAATCTCAGCGAGGCACAAATAGTAATCGCTCTGAGGGAGAGGAAGACGAACCATGGTACCAAACCAGGATGTTCTTTGAGGTAGGGTCTCCGATCCAATGGCCCATGGCGCCATGGTCGAGCTTGACGGTGAGGGGCTTCTGTCGCACGGAGCGGATATAGCGGTTGTACACGATGTTGCTGGCGGGGAGGACATATCTAAGGCAATTAGAAAAAAGAGGCTGGTAACACAGATCAGAGAGTTTATATATACTGCATCTGGAGAGGCGTGAGACGCGAAGTTAGCTTGCGAAACACTGCATAACCGATGTGCAACAGCCAGTGACTGGGATATTGAGGAGCACGCCAGGCGACTGTCAACACGGCCCACACGAAGGTGAGGGCGACAGACACCAGCGCGGGGATATAATCGAGTTTCTGCGCAAGTGTGAGCATATCGTCTGATGAGTTGCCTGATGTAATATTACTTGGAGTCAGCGTGCGATAGCTACTTTCGTGGCTTTTCTCCGATATATACAGAGGTACGGATACGGTAGGCTGCAATCCTTCATGAGGGAGCCATCTTCGATCCCGAGAAACCTAGGGAAACAACGACATGTGAGTCGCCAGAGTCGCAAGAGTTACTTTTTCCAGGAGATCATCATCCCCAGCAGTTTGAAGGAGCGAGAATAATCATCTGGGGTCGATGGGCGGCGATCAGATTCTTGGGAGATAAAAAATTCTGGGAATTTGGTGAATCCTCGGCTCGCGACAATTGCCTGTTTGGGCCAGCCTCGGCATGTGTTCTGGCGAGGGATTCACATATATAAATCGACCTCTGATTAAGCTTAGTAGATAGTGTTTGGTTCCAGATGGGCGCATTTCTTTTTCCTGTATAAACATACGAAAAAAGATGGCTGACTACGACGTGGTCATTATTGGCGCCGGGATTTCTGGCATCAACTCGGCCTATCGCCTCCAGACTCAATTTCCTCACCTCCGCTACACCATCCTCGAGGCCCGCGAACAACTCGGTGGCACATGGGATCTTTTCAAATATCCAGGCATCCGATCCGACTCTGATCTGTTCACATTCGGTTTCTCCTGGCATCCTTGGGACCAGGGCAACCCGATCGCCGAGGGCCCGGCCATTGTCGAGTATCTCAAGCGCACCACCGCGCAATATGGCATCGACCGCCACATCCAGTACAAACAGCGTCTACACGGCGCCGATTGGTCTTCCACCGACAACGCTTGGTCGCTATCAGTTGAGAACACGGATGATGAACAGATGAACGTCCTTTCCGCCCGCTTTATCATCTTCGGCACCGGTTACTACGACTATCACACTCCGCTCCAGGCCGACATTCCCGGACTCGACCAATTCACTGGCGAGATTGTCCACCCTCAGTTCTGGCCCGAGAATCTGGATTATTCCAACAAGCGCATTGTCATCATCGGTAGTGGCGCCACGGCAGTGACCTTGCTTCCCAACTTGGTTGAAAAAGCGCAGCATGTCACCATGCTCCAGCGCAGTCCTACCTACATCCTCCCGTTGCCGAATCGCAACCGCTCTCTCCTTCAATATATCCTCCCGGCTTCGATTTCGCGCCGCCTCATGCGAGTCAGCTGGATGATCACTTCCCGCATCTTTTTCCTCTTCTGCCAGACCTTCCCTCTGCTTGCCCGCTTCGTACTCCGCCAAACCACCAAACGTCGCCTGCCCAAGAACATCCCCTGGGACCCTCACTTCCGCCCTCGCTACAACCCCTGGGACCAGCGTCTCTGCGTCTCGCCGGATGGCGACTTCTACGCCAGCCTGCACACGGGGAAAGCCGACGTAAAGACCGACACAATCGCCTCGGTCACTCCAAAAGGGATCAGGCTCAATTCCGGTGAATTCCTCGACGCAGACATGATCGTCCCCGCCACCGGTCTCCGTCTTAGGATTGCCGGCGGATCCTCCGTCACCGTCGACGGCGTCCCCGTGAAACCTAACGACAAGCTCCTCTGGCACGGCATGATGCTACAGGACGTCCCCAATGCAGCATTCATCATCGGGTACACCAACGCCTCCTGGACGCTCGGAGCCGACGCCACAGCTCTCTCCTTCTGCCGAATCCTGAAAAACATGGAGAAGCGCGGCCATACCACCGTCATACCCCGTCTATCTCCGGCTCTCGCTTCCAACATCCAACCCCGCAGACTACTCAATCTCTCTTCAACATACGTCACAAAGGCAGAGCGGGAGCTGCCGCGCGCAGGCGATCGGGGCCCCTGGGTGCCGCGAGACAACTATTTCAGTGACCTATGGTTCGCTAAATACGGCGATTTAGAAGAGGGGATGGAGTATGTGGGAGAGAAGAAGACGCAATAATTTCCCCCCCGCTCTGTTGATAGGGCTCTTTTCTTATCATTTTTCCTTGCGATCCCTTCAGTGATACCGGCACCTAAATATGATGCAATTGATGATACTTCCAGATGTCAAATGCCTACATACGTTGCGGGATAAATTTCCCTATCGACTGCCTAGTAGTAGTAGGTAACTAGGTACTAGGTACCTGTAGTCAGGTATAGATTCCTATTTGATCGTCTTCACTTGCACTTATTGTACACCCTCCACTAAACCCAGGATTGCGGTACATACAGTGGCACAACGCGATGCAATCATGCAAGTCGCCATAACGCCTACCTATTAGTCGTGGATCCCATATATCCATGCACCACCTATCTACCAGCCCGAGACCCTCCCTACCTTTGTGTCTTACCTACTGCTATAGCAACCAAATCCCAGCTCTACATACTACAGCTAAACTCCGTATAACCAGACGCACATAATCAGATAACACAGCACCCGCCCACGCATCGCATATTTGTATCGCCGGATATATCCTCCCGTTTCCAATCCCTAGTGCCAGTAACATATATAGCACTCCTCAAACCCATGCTTCCCGGACAACTGCAGGGTTGCGTCACTTTACCAGAAAGACACGGTGAGCCGTCGCAGTCCTGACGTCCACCTCCATGTTTAGAAGGATTATATTATATTCCGATCAGGGAATGGAAATATCCTGCAGTTTGAAGCCATGGGCGGGAATTGTCGAGGAGTTCTGATGAGGGCGCATTGCTCCGTTCTGCCCTGAGCGCTGGGTGGAGTTTCGTGAAGAGATCGGTTGGTGGACAGGAGTTAGCTATGTAGGCAAATATTAGTGTTGCGTGGAGATGGTATAGGGTACGATGATGAGATAGGGCAATTGACTGGGGGGTTTCTCTTGGTAGTTGTCGAATGGCGGGTGGATGGTCAGTGGCACGGGAGGTTTTCCTCAGGAATATATATTTGTCTTGTGCGCGGCATGCCTTCTGCCTAGGGTTAGCTTCATAGAGCCTATTGGGATTGACGTGCGTATCTACTTTGATGTGTGGTGCGTTGAATGGATTTGAGGCCCAGCCATTGGAAGGAGTTAGGACGAGATTCCAGATGGTTGATTAGTGCGAGCTCGATCGGGTCAAACTGCGCCTACATAAAAAAGAAATTGTTTGCTAACAGAGCATTAGAAAACGAGTCGTATTGACAGGTTAAGATTAATCA
The DNA here is from genome assembly GCA_025688805.1 of Aspergillus egyptiacus. Taxonomy (NCBI): domain Eukaryota; kingdom Fungi; phylum Ascomycota; class Eurotiomycetes; order Eurotiales; family Aspergillaceae; genus Aspergillus; species Aspergillus egyptiacus. The sequence goes on from MU628624.1 coordinate 30,858, forward strand.
TACATGAATCGTGCGTCTCATGTATCGTATATCATGACAGACATGACCATTCCAACAAATAGATGAAAACGCAAGGAAATTAGATTTTAGCCTCCTCATCCTGCTTCTGGCTTTCCATTGCATTTCCCACGTACTGACTCTGAGGCAGGGTGTTCAGCTCGTCTTCCTGGCGGTCCAGCTTGTAGTTGGTTGCCCAGAAACCAATGGCGCCGACGAAGGCGAGGATGGCAACGACGGCGTAGTTCCACTCGAGGAGGGGATCCTCGGAGAGACCAACAAAGGCCTGGCCGATAGCGGAAGAAAAGGCGTTCATGAAGAGGGCAACGGCCTGGACGAGACTGCGCATGTTCTTGGGGGCCTTGGTGAAGGCGTACTCCAGCGAAGTCACGGAGGCCAGAATCTCGGAGATTCCACCCAGAATGTAGGCGAGGACTTGGACCCAGACGGAGATGGGAGAATGCTTACCATCCTCAAGACAGGTGTTCGCATATTTACCGCACTCGCTCTTCTTGTAGATGTAGTGCTGGGTGACGCAGGCAACGATCATGGAGCAGCCAGCCACGCAGAAACCGGCTGTGATACGCTTGAGCGGCGTGAATTTGACGCCGATCTTGCGGAGGAACGGGTACAGGACGTGGTCGAAGATGGGGATGAAGATGATCAGCGCAAGTGGATTGAAGTTGTTGAGGATGTCGTTGGGAACACCGTTCAACTGCATGGTGGCGGCTTGAGAGGTGAGGTTGTTGAGCATTTGGTTGTACGAGAGCCAGTAAAGGGGGTACCAGAGGAACACTCGACAGGCTTTGAGACCACGAGCTACTTCGTCAACCCATTCGTCATCAAAAGTCATCCAGGCCGGTCGGCTGGCCCCGAGAGTGGAGGGCTTGACCGTGTGCCAGAAGGGCGTGCCGTTCTTCTTCCACCAAACTGGGATGCCGGCCACCTTGGTGATGGTCCAGTGGTGCCGGATAGCCTCCCTGATCAAACGGTAGGCTTGGGTGTACACGGAACCAGTCGGGGGCACGAGGGTGTACTTCTTGCGGCAAAAAAAGAGCACGAGGGGAGAGAAACAGAACATGATCGTAGGTAGCAGGTAGGACAGCCAGAAACCCACCTCACGCTCGGCGTACACCATGCTGATCTGACCGGTGAGAGCACCGATGTTGATCATCAGGTAGAAGTACAGATAGACACGAGCCACCGTAGCAGCAGAATCGATGATGACCCGCTCACCAGACTTCAGCGTCTTGATGTACGGCTTTTGTTCGGGATACTGTTCAGCGACCAGAGCTGAGATGTTCGACTTGAAACCACCGGTTCCGACACCCATGATGACCAAGCCGATAGAGAAAGCAGCAATGGCACCATTGGGGTTCTTGATGACTGGGGGGAGCGCAGAAATGATGAGAATGATGTGGCCGACCATGGCGGCGGCAATGGACAGCATGATTGTCCTGTAACGACCCCAGTACTGATCAGCAAGGAAGGCACCAAGCAGCGGCATGACGTAGGACCAAAACGAGTTGAACAGAGTCAGACCAGTCGAGGCCTGCTGACCCATGTCCAGGGCACCGGGCACATTGGATCTTGCGTCGACAAGCGCACCAGTGGTGGAGCCGGGGGGAAGAGGCTGCTGGATGAAGTTGACGACTGGAAAACGGTCAGCGAGAGAACTCACAAAAAGCCCAAGGCGAGCAGGAAGGGTGCGTACAAACTGTAGTGGTTCCGTAGTACGAGAATCGTTCGCACAGTTCGACGAACGCCACGGAGAAGTAAACCCAGTTCAGAGGACCGGCAACACGGCGGAGAGTGTTCATTTCTTCCCGGGTCGGGTAGACCTTGCCCAGCTCCTCCTCTTCGCCGGTAGCTGCAGACTCCTTGGACGCCGGCAGCTCGTCGATGCTGGGATCCCTGGCGACTTCCTTCATGTCCTTCTCCAGGGACATTCTAGCAGTCTGACGTGCGGCGACGGCATCGCCGATTTCGACCGAATCGGCGGGATTCATGGCGACAGGGTCCTTGTAGGAGAGCAAACACAAGACTCTGTATAAGAAGAAGGGTCCGTCCCACAAGAAAAAAAGAAAGGAAAGGGAGTCGAGGGACAGCCGGGACGGATGCAGCTTTTTAAGGTGAGAGACCCTGGCGTGGCACAGAAAAGGGAGTCGAGAGAACACAAGCGAATCACACGACAGGAAATGGTTATCGCGTGAGAGACACAGCTCAGATCGAGTCGGAATCCCCGCCGCTACCAGGAGACTACATACTATCCACCTTACTCGTTAGACTCGATAACAGATAATTTCCGATGGCACCCTCTCCGGCGCAATGTCTGAATTGGTCTGGGGTCCCTTTTGGCGATTATGCATCCATATCAATGCCGAGCCTATGGGCCGGCTGTAACCGACCACAAGAACAGCATAGTGCCCTGCCAATACCATGCCCACCTGGCATCCCTTTGGAAAGAGTGGGATTTCGTTCTGTTCTGGAAGGTCTCTGCCTAGCGTCAAAGGAAGGCTTCACTTTTCCTTGAAAACATATACGGACCACTGATAAGAGAGGAGCTGATGCCGGCAGAGTGCCAAGTCTGGCGGCGGATCTTGGCATGTAACCTCAAAGCGCCTGGAGGGGATTCCTGATGTGACCTCGCCCTGGGGCCTGAACTCAGTCGTAGTTTTATCCAGCATGATTCATTGGGGGAGTTGATAAGACGTTAAGAACTTGGAGAAGCCTGGGGTGACTGGCCTATCTCATCCTGATCTTGATCATATTAATTCCCATCTTATACTCTCCGTCTTTTCTTTGTTCAAGATGCCTCCTTTCCCGAGCCGGCCATCTCCGCCACCATGATTGCTTGGCACCCAGTTTTCCTGCGAACCCTCTCGTTTCTCTTTGCTAATGGCAACATAGACGGCAGGCTAGGGAATGGGCTCTATTAGTGCTTCATTTCCAATGGGTCTTAGGCCTTAACCGTCTTATATTTTTCTTCTATCGCCTTGCTATTATTATTAGGAAATAGTGCAGACTAATACATACTCAAGATAAGAATTTCCATCCACCACTCACAATCCCTACCTAAACATAACAGTTACTTGCTATATCCAAGGTGGGCTGATTAACCCTGAAACACAAGTTAAGGCTTTCAACACCCGAGTTAAACTCGGAGGAGGCACAGTTGGCTTGAGATAAGCTTCGAAAGCCAGCCAATTTGCCAAAATACGACAGGAGGGGCCCGGGGGTGTTTTCACCCGCCCCAACCCGCATCCACCATGGCACTTCAGTACCTAGTCCGGTCCCGAGTCTCGCTTAAGGATTACCTTATTGGGCTAAGCCTGATATCGTCCATCCGTCCATCCATGATCCGTGATCCATGATGGATGGACTCAACCCCCGAAATCCGATAACGACAATTGCAATCTGTGAAGGTCAAAGTGAGGTGTCGCCTGATGTCGCTTGGTATTGATCCAATAATACAACGGAACCGAAGTAAACTATATCAGGCACCGTAAGGTACTACCTCGGCAGCCCTACTCGTATGTAGTGCGATACTCTAGCCAAGCCAGCTCGGGACCTGTCGAGACTGGCCCTTACTTAGTAATAGACCGTGGACTGGGCCTGTCAGTACCTTAGTCTGAGAGACATGGTTTGCTCGCAGACAGAGCAGTACGTAGTGCCAGGAATCCGAATCGAAAGCAATTGATAGTTCCACTTCTGTGTCTCGCAGGCCTACAGATGATTACTATGGCCTAAATTATCGACATCCCTACACCTCCTGCACCATAGCTTCTTTAGATGATCTGCTGCAATATACGTGATCTATGGTTATCGGTAGAAAGTTACATCGAGACCAGACCCAGGGCTCGTATTCCCAGGGTGACTTAACGTAGAGGAAGCGGGGAACCCCAGGGGTTTTCTTGATGAAGATAAGGTAGCTATGTTGATCCAGGGCACATGATCTGAAGCAGGCCTCGACTTTCGAGCTTCCACGGCCCGGTTCCAGCTAGACCAGACAAGAACCTCGCGCAAGCCATAACGGTGTCAAAAGTACCGCATCCAAAACTAAGATAGCCCCGGACCAGATAACAATAGATCATGGGCAGCTGTGCGAGCGTGATCTCAGTTGGTGCCTACCTCGGATTAGTTATCTCCTCGATGTTATTTGAGAGAGTATATCCGTCGTTTTAGAGGCACACAATAATCGGTCCATGGTCATGAGCGCTTTCGTAACGGGGATAATCTCCTGCGGGAATTGAACTGGGATTTTCTGGAGACTATAAGGCCAACCAGAGAATACACGTAAGGCTCTGGCGGGACCATGAGGCTTAACAACTGATGGAACCACTGCTCCGAGGTGCGAATCATCAACATTTGCCGGTATGTACTTCAACGCAGCCTGATTTCAAGATCCAGGATCGCCAAACAGAGGCAGGTATGAAGGCAAGAACCGAGGAGATTAAGACACTTGAAGAAGAAGACGATAGTGGAGCAGCAAGGACCTGAATCCATAAGAGCAACCTAAGGGGCACATGCTGCAGGGTGGTTTAAGCACAGAACAGAACTAATGGTGAGCCGGCGCATGAATGGGCCCCGCCGGGCAACCTGGCCGCTGAGACAGAAAGCTTGATGGCCTGGAAGCAGAAAAAGAGCGACTGAGACAGCGGGGCAGGGGACGGAGTATCTACCAAGATACCGGCTACTCTGTGAAAACCCAAGGCTTTGAGAGAGAGAGAAAGGGGGGGGAAAAAGAAAAAAAGCAACTCATACTCTTGGGAGGCTGGATGTTCTGTCCTCTCTCATTTTCCCTTGACTTCCTGGCTCATGCCGTGTCGAGCAACATACTCCCAATGATATAACTAACCCCGTAGGCTGATTCTGCATGGAGTGCTATCTGCGCGTGAAGATGACACCGCCCCGACACTCAACAGAAATTGACAGTGGCTCGTAACCTACCTCCAACATCATAGCGATAATATTCATGTGTCGAGGCTCCCAAAATTCCTGTTGGCGGGCTAGATATCGTCGGAGCAAAATGCAGTGCTTTGTTCCTGGGCAGGAGATAAGGTTCAAAGACCGGGAGAGTGCGAGGGTCATTCGCCCCCACGAGGTTACATGGAAGGTTCCATCTGGGGATGGACTGGCCAGAAGGACTCGAATCCTTGTCCACGGGTCAACGACCGAGTTACCCCTTTTGCTGTACGTTGTAGCGGCAATCCTCGGTCTTCTGCACAGCGGACTATGCCGCGAGAGTGGTCACGTGGAGGTATGTTTGGAACACTGGCAAGAGTCCGATCGTAACTCAGGATTGGCGAGCTGTCAGTTCACTGCAAACCCCACGAGTGAGGGTATTATTGCACCTGCACGCCCAGAGGAATCGAATCGACTCTTGAGAGCGGAAATGGTGACCACTCATTCAAATCACGGTCCCTAATGTGGACCACACCCGCCTATCAATGGTATCGCTTGGCGGGTTGGATATTTCTTTTAAAGTTGACGGGGGTTCCTTCCCCCTGGAGCTTTACAGCTGATGACTCGGAAGCCGAATGAAGCATAACTTGGGATCCAATGTGAGCGAACTCTTTCCCATGAACTGTTCCCGCTGATCTTCAAGTTGACCACACAAATTCAGTTCAGGAACGAGATTTGCTGGGTATCTACCCCACACCAAAAGCCGCTTGATCCGACACGTGTGGTAACGGAAAACTGTTATGCGACAAGCGACAATCAGGAGCTTATATCCCCAGACAGGCTCTATATGAACCAATCTACGATATCTTGTCCCAGCTGACATCTCACATACCAACTACCGTCGCCGTTTTTGGTGGGGTCCATCCACCCAGCTCTGGATACCTGTGGACTGGGTCTCCGGATTACTCGCATTATTCGATACAATGACGACACGCGGCTGTAGTCACGATGCGGTTACTTCCTGAGAATCATGACCCCTGCTTTTCGAGCGCTGGCTCGGCGGTATATAGCTCCACAATGAAGAGCCAGCTCTCCAGCTTCGAGTGGGCTAGTTCAATTACCGGTCTTGAGGGTCGTCGTCGACCTGTACGTTCTGGGCATGTCGATGGTGAATTGAAAACTAAGAATCCCAAAAGTATCCTTGAGACGGTTCTGCAGCTTTGGAACAGGTTGAGAGGCTTGTCAGCTGAGTGGACGAAAACATATTAACCTCACATCACATGAGCTCACTTCCAGAAAGGATGCCAAACTGAGCCGGTCTAGGCGAGCAGAATGCGGGTTGGCGGTTGGATAGCCAAGGATCGGACATTTCTGAGTTACGCCAATAGAAGTTCAATGACTCAAGAATAATAATAGACCATTGGGCAACCACCACATCCCCGGGCCGATCCTGTCCTTTCTTCGCCAAACCTCCGAAAGGAACTAACTACCTGCAGGTGCTTCTCTCTTCCCCGGTCTCCCGGACTGGCAGCGATGCGGGGTAGAATAACGCGGCTACATCAGCCAACAAAATCTTGTTCGCTCTTTCCTTCTCATATACAAGCCTGGGCCTGATCATCTCCTTTGAACAGAGCCTGGGAAGAAGCCCGAAATCTCTCAGCCTCGGCCCATGTGTCTAACCTTCCAAAACAGCTCCACCCTAAAATGGCCGTTCAGGTGCCACGGCATACAGACCGTACCAGTTGTGGCTCAGCTCGAGATGGGTCGATCTCCCAACGCCCTGGCATTGGCAGAGATATGGTCTGCATATCACTTTTCTGATGCTGCCTACCTACATTGTTTCTCCGTGCTACCCCACATCGCGGGAAAAACTGGGCTTTCATGTCCCCTGGCCTAAACGGCCACGGAAGTTGCGTCAGCCCAGCAATAGTGTAATATGGAAAGCGGGAAAAAACATGGAGAAACACAAGGCAGACTGACGGTGGAACGGGAATAGCTTGTGAACTCTTGAGCTTGCCGTGAGAGTCCACATATAAAGAGCCGAATCAACGTCGTCAATGTTGGGTTATACATCCTCTCTCGCCAGGCCTCGTCAAGATGAAGCTTCCCTCACTCCTTCCCTTTCTCTTGTCCTCATCTGCCGTGGCAGCCCCTGCCAATGTCAAGAGCGCCGCACCCACGGTCAAAATAGCTTCCCCCTCGGCTACCATAGTCGGAAAGACAGTCCTTGGCGTCGATTCTTTCAATGCCATCCCATTTGCACAACCACCGACTGGGCCACGGCGGCTTAAACCCCCGCAGCCTTTAGAGGATTCTCTTGGGAATTTTGACGCCACTATCGGGCCCAAGTCGTGCCCCCAATTCTTCTCCACCAATGAGGCTGACTGGCCGGCCTCCGTCCTGGGAGAGCTGGCCAACCATCCACTCTTTACGCTTATTACCAACGCTGGTGAGGACTGCTTGACTCTGGACATCCGTCGGCCTGCCGGCACAACGGCAGAAGATAAGCTGCCTGTCTTGGTCTGGATCTTCGGCGGTGGGTTCGAGTTAGGTGGAACAGGCATGTACGACGGATCCTCCCTGGTGAGAAGTTCAATGTCCCTGGACATGCCAATCATCACCGTTGCGATGAACTACCGTGTTGGTGGGTTTGGATTTATGCCCGGTAAGGAAATTCTTGAGGATGGTTCAGCCAACTTAGGTTTGCTCGATCAACGGCTCGCTCTCCAATGGGTAGCGGATAACATTGCGGCATTTGGAGGCGACCCAGAGAAGGTGACAATATGGGGAGAGAGTGCGGGTAGTATCTCTGTTTTCGACCAAATGATCCTTTACGATGGGGATAACATGTACAAAGGAAAACCGCTTTTCCGAGGTGCAATAATGAACTCCGGAGGTATCGTTCCTGCTGACCCTGTCGACGGCGTAAAGGGCCAAGCAGTTTATGATGCAGTCGTGGCGGAGGCTGGATGCTCATCGGCGGAGGACACGCTGGAATGTCTGCGTGGCGTAGACTACGATGTCTTCCTTGACGCCGCAAACTCCGTACCAGGTATCCTAAGTTACCATTCCGTGGCACTCTCATACCTCCCGCGTCCGGATGGTACCGCGTTGACCGACAGTCCTGATGTGCTTGCAAAAGCCGGCAAGTATGCGCGTATACCTTTTATCAACGGAAACCAGGAAGACGAGGGAACCCTCTTCGCCCTGTTCCAGTCCAACCTTACCACCACCGAAGATCTCGTCGAGTACTTTGCAAAATACTTCTTTCACGGCGCTTCCGAGGAGCAGTTGATGGACCTTGTAGCAACATACCCTACCATAACCACGCACGGATCGCCGTTCCGAACGGGTATCTTCAACAACTGGTATCCGCAGTTCAAGCGGCTCGCCGCCATCCTGGGAGACCTCACCTTTACACTCACCCGGCGCTTCCTATTCCAGATCGTCGAGGACGTCACCCCGGAAGTCCCTACGTGGTCCTACCTGGCATCCTATAACTATCTTACGCCCGTGCTCGGCACATTTCATGGAAGCGACATTCTGCAGGCTCGTCCCCTTTCCCTCCCATACGCTATCCATCATTTCTAACCATTTATATCTCACAGGTCTTCTATGGCATCCTGCCAAACTACGCGTCGCGTTCAATTCACACGTACTACTTTAGTTTCGTGTACGATCTCGACCCCAATTCGCGCCGGGGAAGCCTCATGAAATGGCCGCAATGGGGCGAGGACCAACAGATGATGCAGTTTTTCAATGACCGGGGCGCTTTGCTTAAGGATGATTTCAGGTCCAAGACATACGACTTTATCACAAAGAATGTGGAGTCGTTGTACATCTAGATTGGTTTGATGATGATAACGAATCATGACTGATAGTTAGTTTTAATCGACATTAACGAGTAATGTGCTATTGGTGTCTCTAGAAGCTGGGTATATCTGTCTAAATCAACAATGATGGCTCACAATGTCTCTCTATATAACCCAACCCCATCCCTGCTCACTGCATCAGCCAAATCAACCTAGAAATCCCCCCATTGCGGGCCCTCCGAAGCAATAATATAGCCGGCCTCACAAACATCAAAGGCAACCTTCGGCAGACCCGCATAAAACTCATCGTACTCCGACCTCAACGCATCGCTGAGAGTATTTACCGCACCGTCCGGGTGCAGCTCATCCCAGGGTTTGATGCACGTTGAACCTTGACAGGACTTCAGAACGAGAAGGAGGGCGTCGAGACGATCTAGGAAGGTTGAGGCAGTGCTAGGGTAAATGTTTTTCATGGCGTAGGGGTCCGTCTTTTTTTCCCCCCAGAAAACAAGTTAGCCTGCGTTTACGGTTGAACGGGGGAGACAGCGAAAAGAGAGAAGTAATGATGGAAGGAAGGCTGGCTTACATTTAGATCATACAGCTCGTGGTCGTTGTTGCACCAGACGGCGTAGAAGAGATTATGAGTTTCACTCACGATGCGGACGGATTTGTATGTTGTGTTCGGCATGCGGTAGCCGTTGTCTGGGGCTATTTTCGCCCACCGTTGAAGTTAGTTTTTGTCCAGAAGAATTTGGGATGGCAAACTCTGTGAGGTATGGGAGGTAAGGGTTTTGCGAGACATACCGATATTCGCATAGATACCTTCCAGCACGGCAACGCCCCAGTACTCAACGGTAACATGCTCATGCGGAACAGCAGCAGAGTTTTTGGCAATGCGCATCGGAGTACCGTCAAAGTCCTCGCGGAGCGGAAGACCCAGGAGCTCGAAGATGGTCGGCGCGAAGTCAATATGCGTTGTGACCTGTGTTTTAGTTTCGCCGGCCGGGATGCCCGGCCCGCGAACAAAGAAGGGCACACGGATATCTTCGTCGTAGGAGGTTGTCTTGCCCGGTGGGAGGCGGTGGTGGCCTATGTGGAAGCCATTGTCGGAGCTGTAGATCACATAGGTGTTGTCGAGCTGGCCTGCGCGCTCGAGGCGGGTTAGCAGTTCATCGACCATCTCGTCGACGGACTGTAGGGAGCGGAGGCGTTGGCGGTAGAAGTGGTCTTCATAGTCGACGACGGTTTGGTTCTGGAGTTCCAAATCGAGAATCCAGCTGGAGCCCGTTTGCTGCGATTTTGTTAGGTCGGTCATGTTTATGCCTAGCGGTTTGGAGATCTTACATTGATAGGATTGAATGATGGTACTCGTGGGACTTTTACGTCGGGGAAGAGGTGCTCATGGCGAGGGGCTGGCACAGGTTCTTGCGGAGGTGTATCGGCGGCAGCATCCGGGTCTTCATCAAAGTGCGGTGCGATGGGAGCGACAGTTAGAAAGAATGGCCGGTCTTCATCTTGTAGGGCGTCTTCTAAGAAGCCGAGGGCCTTTTCCGTTGTGACGTCCGTGGTGTATTGGCCTGCATAGCTCTTCGGAGCCTCGTGGTTTCGCTGATAGGTGGAGTTCCAGTAGGAGTAGGTGAACGGATCAAGGAGGAAGTCGGAGCCGTTAAAGCCTTTGACGTATGGGTCGTTATAGGTGTCTATGCTGTGGGAGTTGAACAGCTTGCCGACGTAGTAGGTGTTGTATCCCGCATCCTGCAACCAGATAGGGAACCAGTCTTCATTGAAGCCCTGGGAAACAAACTTGGGGTATCCACCTGAAATTTGTTAGAACCTAGAAAATATTGGCTGCAATGCCGAGAGAGTGTAGCGTACCCCATGGAGGCCTGACATCGGTAACATTAGTGTTATGCGCTTGACGACCGGTCCAGATACTCACTCGTGACGGGCAGCAGAGCGCTGTCGTGACGAAGTGGTTTGTGAAATCAATTCCTTGATCGCGGATACGGCTTTTGACATGCGGCATATATTCAACCGAGTTCATTGTCAGGTCCTGGTCGTCTGTAAAGACGAAGAGAAAGTTGGGCCGAGACGCAGGGCTCGGTTTGTTTGGACATGCGTCGGGCCGACGGGCCTCAGAAAGGGCTGAGAGCCCAGCAAGTGTGACAATTTTGCCAAGCTTCATTATTTCTCTTGCCGATATAAACTGGACTGGAGCTCATCAGGAGGGAACGCGCAGCTTTATATGAAGGGGGCCAAGGAGCATTGCTCATGCAGCAAGATCAGCAATCGAAAATCATTAGACTAGATGACGCGGTCCCACCAGCTCCACCAATTCCTTCAGCCCTGAGTTTCCGGAGTCGAAGTCATTGTGTGATTTGCCAGGTTTCCGATGGTAGCTTGCAGATCAGATCCAGGTCCCGATTCCTCGCGAAGCAATTGGCTCGCTTGAATTGTACAACTTTCGAGGGAGCGGAGCTGGAGGATAGGTATTTCATGAGAGAGAGGACTCGGAAAGAGCAGATTTGACTTCCTTGAATCAATATTAATTGAATATATGGTAAAGTTCAGTCAACCTCGGTCAATTGAGGCACGTATTATAACAGACAGGGTAATCACGTCATCGCCAAACCTCTCTCATGTAAAGAGACCTCGTTTCGCAAGCCACAGGGAGAGTCAACTGTCGGTTCAAATTTCTCTCCCATATCACCGCTCCATCTCTCACTCTAATGTATTTGTACTCAAGGGTCTGGCCTGGAGGGAGTCTGACGGTCGCGTACCATATCGGCTGCGACTCTGTATAACGATCTGCATGGAAAGCCACCGCCTTTGCGGGATTCCAGTTGCCAAGTTCTGCAGTCGAGCCCACAACTTGGATCTCCTCTCCCCAAAATGTTGTTGCGGTAACTTCGAACGTGACAGAAACCCAAGAGAACCCGGGGCATGGCTCGGGTGTCGCCGTCGGTAGTTCACCCATGCGGGGCCATGTGGTAATAACGGCGCTGCTGTATGTGCCCCGCACTTCAGTAGCTGAACAAGTCGGAGGTACACTTGGGACTCCGGGATTACCCCATGGTGGCGGGACAACTGCATTTCGTCGACGATTTGCAGTGAGCAGCATTGCGTATGACCAGGCTAGATCATTGGCAGAGAGGTGTGAGCCGTCATGTTTGGAAAATTGCTCCGATAGAGATCCGTTTTTCTGAGCGTAGCTTCTCTATTCGAGTCAGCACTGTCGTAAGCCCATAGATCCATGCTTGAAATTTCTAGAAGATTACGCACCACGATTCGCATAAAACCGTCAGCATATGTCCAAACTGAGTCGATAAGTTGGTGATATGTCTCCGTTCCTGACGAATAAATACCGGGTACGGCGGATGGGCGCAGAGTCTGGAAGAAAGGAAGGGATACTTCTGTGATAGTTACCGCTCCGAGACGATCCCACTGGTATATTGCATCGTACAGCTGCTCAGCTGCGGCTAGCGTACATAGAAACCACGGATTGCCGCCGGAATAAACGTCTTCAGGGTAGCGACCAACGGCAACGGCCTGATCCGGATTGCGGTCCGCGTTGATTTCATACAGATCCCGAAAGGTGTCCATAACCCTGTGATGGTTGGCCAAAGCACGGGGTGAGCATGGCTGAAAGGTGGCATCGTCGCAGCCAGCACGAGAATTAAAATTATAAATAACCCCCAGGAGGGTGCCAGAGTCCCTTCCCGTTCGGCCATTATTATTGAGGTTAGCACGAATAAATCTACCTGTCCAGAAGGATTGTAATACGCATAGGACCTGCGCTGCTTGCGATGCACACCCCGGGCAAGGACGACCGATACTTTCTGCGAAGATGTCGCCTTCCACAAGTGCACGATGAGAAACGGCTAGGGTGAAGAAGGAATGCCCGTACATCTCTTCCCACAGGTCTATGTATGTTAGTCCAGTTTACGCTTAACGAGCGGGGACATACCGAATCCTGAACGGTTCCAATACTGTGCAACGTATGAAAGATCATTACGGACCACTGGCCATACCAGATTCGCAGCAATCTCGTGATATCCTTGACTCTAAAAGATGTCAGTCGACGATACTTAGAACGCTGGACCGTGTGGATATACTAATAACCACCAACCAAACTCAATCAGCGTGCTCGCTCGCAACGCAGGGCCATCATGCTGAGGCCGGCCCCAGGAGCCTGCAAATGGGGTCTCGTCCGCCATGAATTTCGGCTCGCCGAGTCCCTGTCCGTCAGCCAATCCTCCGCTCGGGTTTTCCACGCCCTGTATCCGAGCCTGCGAGGATATGTAGGCCTCGATGATCGGTAAAAGGTCGGAATCTCCTGCTCTGAATAGCTCCACCAGAGCCTTCATAACTAGACTCGAATCTCTAGTCCATGTAAAGAAGTCTAGCCCAAATAGTGATCAGATTTAGATCGACGTCTTGGAATGTCTTCAGGACGCACAGTCAGGCTCCGACCGGCTCGGGCTAGCGACCACCACGCCTGATGTGGCTCCCTCTGCCCACTTTCCGTCACCGCCGATCATGTTGAGAATTGATGAGCGCGCAATAGTGGCTTCGTGAACAAGCCAACTGTCGAGGTCTGACGGACGGAGGGGACGGAGGGGTCCGTGTGTTACCCATACAGTCATTCCACTGAGGATGAAGAAGTGCAAGAGCAGCGAAAGCAGTGCCATTTTCCCCTTTAGAATAGTAACAACTGCTGTGAATTGACTCTCGTAAGGAGTTGTTTGCAGTCGATGGTTTGTGAGAAAAGAGGGGGATGAAAAAGAGGCAGAGGAGGAAGTTGGGTCCAGGTTGGGTTCAGTACGACTGCAGGATATCAAGTGACCTCTCAGAATCCCACGCGGGTTGCCTACCTATGTATAGCACGGTGAGGGAAACTGTCAAAACACTGTGCTGGGAGGATCACTCTATTAAACTAATGGTATTTATCGCAGCCATAGACATATCCGACTTTCCCTTATCAAGCTACCTTGCACTGAAACAGGGGAGATTGAATCCAACATTTATTGTTATCCAAGCACACAAATTGTGTGATTGAACAAAGTCATAAGAGCTTGTGATTGTTTGTCTACTATAAGCAAGACAGGTCAGATGGGAGTACATGCATGAATTTTAAACGATCCATGATTACACCAGGGTCGAACAAGAACAGTCATACAAAATGGGTCGAATCACGCAAGCTCAGCAAAAAGCCCAGTCGACCCCTTCGGTTACGCTTCCCTGCGGTTTTCCCTAGCGTATAAGCCGTGGAGAAGTGGACGAAAGGCAAAGATTGCATGAATGATATGTTAATAACGTCCCTCTATCGCGAATGGAAGGCTAATATAAGAGACAAAGCTGGCGAGGTTTCGCACGGAGACCCTTCTTCATCAGATGCAGGTAGCCTTATCATAGCTCAGACAGGAATGGAAGTCCTGAATAATGGATCAATCCAACTCCGACAGATGAATTGGTCGAGGGTAACGATAACCACAAAGTCCGTTGGAAGGGTAAACTCATGAAAAGACTTAAGACACCAGACCATCAAAGTTGAGATTTGGGGCCAGGGTCAGTTATAACGGCATTGTCGAAGATCGAGAGCCACAAAATTTGTAGAGAGCTGTATAACTGCTTGGAGTCGTAAGCAAGGTCTCCATGCTAGGAGAGCAAACCAGTGCATTGAGCACTGGTCCAGAATGTGTACCATTGTTGGGATCCACGAAGTAAGATGAGGCCCGCTCGCAAGTTGAAATACCACGGGCCACCTGCGATTGACAGCAAAACACTAGAATGAGTCTCTAGACTACGTTGCTGTGTGTGTGTGTGTGTGTGTGGAGACGAGAACATGGCTAAATGCCGCGAGTCTCTGCTGGCACCAATTACTCCACTATCGTAGCGGGATTTTCATGTACAGGTCGGTTCCGTGGGGTGCTGTTCCTGATGATTGTGATGATGGATAGCCAGAGTATGCCGGCAGAACAGGTATGTGGGATACACCGAATGCACATAAAAACCATATGTGCCGCCCAAAACCCATACCATCTCCTCAGATATCTAGGATCTTCCCGTACGGGTCGTAAGCGACGTGGTGGAGGCGCACCACTGAACCAGCTGCAGAAGGTACTTCGCAAGAAGCATAACGTATGATGAATGTCCACGAAAATTTCAGCAGGAGATACGAACGTTGGGCTTTCGTCATAAAGCTGTATCGCCGAAACAACCATTGTAGAACTAGAGCGGATCTGGGTGCCATAATTACAGCAACGTTGATCAGTCGTATAATGATGAAGCGAGAGTGAGGACAAAATAGACCATGTTTTCTGGAATTCCAGATTGAAGGTCCGATAACTGCATCTTAGGTGCTCGGGACTTGTAGGAAGAACTTTATGCGGAGAATCACTCCTAAGCATGGCTGTCGGACCATTTTTATGTTGAAGAGACGTATGTCCAAGGAGGATGCGTCTTAGTCAATGAAGTTGACCAACGCCACCTGAGCAACATCATGCCCCCTGCGGTATGTCCGGGGATTTGAATCTTGTCTTCGTACAGTAAAGTGGTCTGTCACAGCCCCCAGTTGACGGCGTACCCCTGTCGACTTTGACGGGTCGGTCGTTCATAGAGTGTGATAAGCTAGGGTTCGCTCATATAACGGGACTGTCGTCAGTCGAAGGTGAACCCAGATTCCGCAAGCCGGTTATTGTATGCCAGAATTAAAATAACCTTCTGCTCTAATTCCGGGTCCTGGGAGACAGGGAAAGTCGCCTCTATACCCTTGGCCGCTAGGAAACTGAAGGGATGCGGTTTTGGGAGCGGGCGTCAAATTCGTTCCGGCAAAGCGAATAATTGCTGCCATCAGCTCGTGACTCGCACTGTCCACTTCGTCCCACCATAACTAATGATATCGTCTCGATATATGATGTGCGGGACCTGAACACACCCTCTTGCTCCGGCAATGGTTAATAATCTTGAATATAATATCTCTGTCGGGTCAAGCATAACAGTCAGCTGGGCCCAGTAATTATTTTGGCAGAGAAAGGGTATGACAAACGGGTAAGTAATGATCGCAAAGACTTTCTGCCTCAATACAAGGCCACATAGCTAAGCATCATGAGATGTGTTTTCTCCACTGTGTGACCCCTCTTCATATATCGCGCGTAACACACTCTCCGAGTTGGGTAACAGAGGATGTTGTTTGAAATAGTTCTCGGAGCCAGTATGCTTTTCCAGATTCTCGAATAATGATTTAGGCTCCAGCTAGGCAGTCCGGTTTCCACATTTAGCGCGATCCCCTTCATTCATTCATTGCCCTGGACGTAGGAAGGGCTGTATTAGTAGTGTTGTAAGTATTTCTGTAAATGCCCGTTTAAAGCATCTGATCAAGGCAAAGATGTAGCCGGTTCTAATATAAATATCTCGCAGTTGTGTTCTTGAATATGACGTGAGGAGAATGGAGTAAATTCGGTGGACAATTGGCAATATATGGCTTCAAATGCGCCTTTTTGAAGCTCTCTCGGTAGGTCAGCTGTATTTAGCGTTATGATTTGCTTTCATGATGAATGCTGATGTGTAGGATCATGAAGGTTTGTGTAATTCGAAGACTTCCCTGGTTGCGATAGCGATTGCTTGAGTCAACGGGCGATCCTAACCAGCAGTTGCGAGGGATTGATTCGGGGGGAATTCGAGCAAGGATAAGCCACATACCTACAGCGCATGGATAACTTAGCTAGTGGACTAACCGAAGCCAGATCAAGACACCGAAATCTTTGTGCTTCATTCCGTTGGCCGATACGCCTGTTCATCCGTGTCTGATAATCGCTTGAGATTCTGGTTGATATTCCGGTTAGATGAATCATTAAAGGTTTCAAGTGGCGTGATGTTTGTTGTGCCAGCCAAATCTGACGTTTTTCGTGCCGTAATACAGGCGGCCCCACACATATGAAGCATATTTGTTCGAAGGATCTGGTAGCATGTTGGTAGTTTTGACGTGCTAATGTTAATATTGACAGTGTCACTAGCACTTGTTAGGGCTCACGCCGCTATGGAAGTATGCCAGAGAATCATACCTTGAATTACATACTCCGTGATATTGCGCCCGGAGTAGAGTAAAACGAGGACCACATGGTATTTGATACAGGAACCCATATAAGAGAGTATACTGTAAATGATGGTCATGCTAGCCTTAACGAGGGCAAAGCGAAGTGCAGCATAAACCGTATATACTATAGGACTCGGTATGACTTAGCAAAATACCGTTTGGTGCCTCATTGTATCCTGACAAGGAAACGGAAGGCAGGGAAGGGTCTCCAGACTTACCTTGACCTCACCACAAGTCCGAGCAATCTTCCATTTGGTGTTCAAATGCTGTGGACTTAATTTTTGTAACGACCCGCTCGCTTAGTCGGTCAGTCTCCTACCGAGGAATTCTCTTGAGCTTTGTCAATAACGGGATCTCGAAAGTGCCCTTTGCCGCGTACAACTACCGCTGCTCTAGATTTCTAGAACTGAAAGAGCGGCCTTCCAAGGGGTATAGAAATCTATAAATAAATAAAAAATTGGCTTGCATCCAGGTGCCGGTGGATACTGTAAGATAAAGCCCAAGGTGATGAGCATCACAGTACGTCTTTGGCACAGGGAGAAGACGGTCTTCCGCGCCATGTCTCAGTTGACGGCCCGAATTCGGAATATTGGTAGTCTCATAGGAAGGGAATCAAAGGCAAAAGATAAAAGACAGACTGA
>MU628625.1:0-47320 GCA_025688805.1 Aspergillus egyptiacus
GCTTTTTTTTTTCTGGGATGCAACACTCCTTCCACCAGCCAAGAATGGCGCTCACCATCCTCGATGAGCGCACACAGAGATGAGGGGTGGTGAATAAGTGAAGCCACATTAAAATCTTTATATGACGGTCTCGAGGGGAATAGGGGTAAAGAAAAGAAGTAAAAGAGAAAAGAAAAGGGAGTCGGCAGGTCTGTCCGTGTCAATTGAGCAGACCCCGCACCCGGATGGCTTTGAAAGAGAACAACGGATGAACTTTAGGCAGTTAGATGCAATTTGAACTCGAAATGCTCGCGCTTGCAAAATGCTAGATGTCAAGAATCAAATGGCAGATAGATGCAGCTTGGTACACCCAAGGTATGATACGTCACAACACGATGAGAGGGGTATGCAATATTTGCAAATGACATAGAAAAAAAGAAGGAAATATTGAAAAAAAAGTCCAGTCTTTCGGTAGACAACAACTGGTGAACCATCTCTTCCAAAAAAAGGTTAGATGATGGGTAAACTAGATCGGGTAATTATGCCAGGATGTACGAGGAAAAGAGTACCATATTGTGACTGAAAGAGCCAAAATAATATGGTCGACGACGGGCACCCTTCAAAAGGATTCCAGTCTAATATCCAGTAGTGAAGCTCATTTGAGGTTGAAGGAACTGTTGCTGGGGAACATAGCTTGGCTCCTGCTGGTAGGCGCTGGGGACCATGTACTGTAAGCTAGGAGAAGGAGTCGGCGATGGTGAGCATGCACTGGGAACCGACACTGCTTTCACATAGCTCGCATTATTCCCACTGGCGTAACCTTCGTTTTCAGGAGTTATCGGAGGGGTGATGTAGCCGTGAGGCATGTTGGACGGATGAGGAGCCTTCTGCGGAGTAGCGAGCCCGATCTCTCCTTCATATGGCTTAGATTCTGAGTTGGCAACGTCAGAGGGTGGGCTGGGAGGCGTGTAGCTGGCGATGGAGGCCTGGCGTACGAGGAAATGCTCAAGGACCTTGGAGACACGGGAGTAGTGGGAGGAGGAGTACTTCCTTGACAACACTTGGGACGGTTGGTGAAGTTGCTGCGAGAGTCCAACCAGCGTCATGGAGTCGTACTGCGAAGCCCATTCCGTGTGACGAGGCTGGGGACGGTTCAAGATGCACCGTGCCAAAGCAAGGGAGGCCCTAGCCAGGTCAGACGAAGGCTTGGACACGAATTCGCGGTGGAACAGTGAGATTTCCGAGATGTAGAGCGCAAGATGTTCCGCCTCGGGGTCGTACTGGGTGTCCATGACGGCCATTTGAAGAAAACTATCGACGGTTGGGTGCCCGATTGTCCATCCAAGCGTTTGCAGGACGTGCCACTCCATCTGGATGAACATATCATCGTCGTACAGGGAGCAGCACATGGACTTGAGCTCGCGGATCGTGGGCACACGGTCCTTCTTGTCACCGTACTTGGCCGCAATCAGAAGTGCCGCGCAGCCGACCAGCTGGTAGTGTCGCTTGTAGACCACACGCTTGGAGCAGTATCTGTCGAGGAGATTGACGGTCAGGAACAGGGTGGAGGGCAAGAGCTGGAAGGCGGTGTGTGCTTCGATGAGGAAGTCAAGGAGGTATGGCCGCATGAACCATTGGATTTCCGTCTGGATGTCAATGGATTCAACATCAGGTAGGGTAGCAGCCTGTGTCATGCAAGAATTAGCTCGTGCACTCATTTAGGACGGAGACACCAAGGTCACGAACATCCATGTCCAGCATATGGGCTAGGACGTCTTCACGGTATTCCTCGCTTGTGATCCTTGACAGCTCATCGGCGATAGCATATTGACGTTCTCGTGCGATCAACTTTGCATTTTCCTTCGGATCCATCCTTGGAACGGGAAAGTCATCGTAGGACTCAACGAAGAAGGTTTCGCAGGGCTGGTAGCTCGACGTAGGGCGCTTGTGATAAGCCATGATGTCGAACTGGATGTGAAAGGAGTGGGCCTGAAAGGTGATCGTGTCTTTCAGGAAACGACGGAATTAAGAGAGTGACAGTCGTCAAATTAGGTAAAGATTAAAAGAGCGAAATTAGTTGGGACGTATTAAGAGGAAACCAGTAAGAGATAATAATCTGATACTGGGAGGAGGACAGCGACAAGACGACTGAGTGATGGAAGCCTTTTGAGGGGCCTGAGCTGAAAAGAGAGACAAGTTAGTGAACGAACTAAAGACTAAAGAACCAGTAAACACGATGATCTGCAAGTAATCAAACAAGTAGAGCTGGAGAAGGAGAGACGATGCCGCCTTCGCATAAATAAGGGAAACCCCCTTTGGAATTAAGAGTACTAACCCAGAGAAAGGCCTTCGGGCAGAGGGCACAATGCAACCCTTACCGTGACGGCGTGTCTGGCATCTGAGCAGGAGACAGGACACCGGAATGATCCGTCGATCTGTAGTCTGGAGGAAACAAGCCCGACAGGCAAAGAACGACTGAGCGTCTTCACCCTAGGAACCAGAGATGGACTGGCGAGCCGTTGTGTATTCCGGAATGTGGGAACGGGAATACAGGCACAAACCCTATGTAGGGGCAAGGGATATTGTCAGGGGGAGATCGGATTGCAGCAATCTTTGCAACGTACAAATTAAAACCCAGTGTCTTCTGAATGTCCACGTAGAAGACTGAAGTGATTTGTGGGATAGAAAGTGTTGATGTGTCGAAATCAACATCAAAGGGCCGACTAAGTCGAGTCCGATTATGCAAATTCGGATGGAACCTTTCTAGACACGACAATATGAGGAGTCAGCCACGGAGTTCCAAATCAATTGACGAGTACGTATTTTGTTTGCAATGTCTCTGAGATTCAGCCAGTGATGCCAGATTGCTTCGTTCTTCCCGGTATGTGGCCGTTCTCATGGGCGTAGTTGACACATTCCGGCCAAGGATAGCCCCTTAAAAACATTGTCGAAGCAAGAATGCATGCTTTATTTTCTTAATTAACCGCAGGAAGGACCACCAGAGAGCGAGAGTTGCTGCCCTAGAATGTATTCGATGTCGTGGACAGTCCGAACACGACCCTTTTTACGACTCCAACGAGCCATTGTCACCCTTAGCTGACAACCTCCATTTATTCCAGGCCAGTATATTGCACCACAGTACCACCACGGCGAAAACACCTGTGGGCTCGAGGGTTCCGTGTTCCGCATGAATACGATCGACTCCGCGTGCATACGAATGTTGAATTCGGATTGTACTCCGCCAGGTTGACGAATTGGTGAAAGAGCTCTTGTTCCAGCATTGAAAGGTGGTAGAGGGAGAAGTAAAGACGATATCCGTTTTGGCAATATCGTGCTCCAATTGACCTCCGGATATAATAAAAAAAAGAAAGAAGGGAAAAAAAAAAGATCTTCTTACCTCCCGCAAATCACGACCGCACCGGAACCATGTACACGAAATAAAAAGCGCTGTTTCAAGGGAAAATATGAAAAAGAAATCAAAAAGACCCTTCACGTTGCTCTTCTAACCGGCAGAAGCTGAATCAGGGGACTCTAGCCGACGATGCCACGGACTGGACTTCGACGGGCAGATAGGGGGAAAAGGGTTCGCCGTTTGAGTTAACAAACGTCGAGAGGGGGCTTTTGAAAACGTCGAAGCAGAAGCTGACGGACACGGCTCGACTGGAGAGCTAGTGCAACGGTTCAAGATGAGGTCGACTGACAGGATGCCGTCGACTGTATCTCTACCTGGAGACCAGTCTCAAGATCTCTCTCCGCAGGAATTGACGGAACCAGGGGGGAGAAGAGACGGGAAGGGAGGAAGCGGAAGAGGACGAAAATAGAAGGAGAGAAGGAGGAGAGAAGAATAAGGAGGAGTTGCTTCTCTCTCCAGGCGGGTGTAGGGGAAGAAA
The DNA here is from genome assembly GCA_025688805.1 of Aspergillus egyptiacus. Classification (NCBI taxonomy): domain Eukaryota; kingdom Fungi; phylum Ascomycota; class Eurotiomycetes; order Eurotiales; family Aspergillaceae; genus Aspergillus; species Aspergillus egyptiacus. Next base: position 3,870 of record MU628625.1, read on the forward strand.
AGAGAAAAGAAGAGGATCAAAGAATGGACGGAGATACAGGTCTAAGAGACTGGAGAGAGAGGGTCGGCTGGAGCTGTATGATTGTATGGTAAAGTGTGACGTGCCAGTGCCTCTTCTGTATTGAAATTGAGTGGGTAAGTGAAATAATCCCAGTAAGGCAAGTTCGGGTATGGTATTGTAGTACTGGCAGTAAGGTAGTATAGTACCTAGTACTTAGTAGTAAGACGGGAGTAGTACCGTGAACAGTATCTACTAAGTAGTAGTAGTAGTAGTAGCCCGAGTAGCACTCCCGTATTCTGTTTCAGCTCGTTTTAGTATATCGCGACCGTTCAAGAGTTACGAGTCATCTCTGATCTAACCCCTAGAATTGCGTCTCGTGGTTTGAAACAGAGCTCTATGCAGTGTATCTGTTAGATCTTTCAGATTTGTCTTCGAAAAAGCCAACTACTGGTCCCAGGGGATCTTTCCAAGTCGGTGCTTGAAGAAAAGGCTAGGATACTGTCGTCCGTACGACTACTGGAATCGATTGAAAGTTGGCTTTTAAGATACCAATCAAGGCGTCCAGCCATGAAGATCAGGATTCTAGGCAGCATCCCCTTTCCAGAACCTCGCAGGAGCCTGTAAAGATGCACCGATTTGTTCGACGCGGCCTGAGCCCAGACCTCACCATGACACCCTCCTACTAGTAGTAGCAGCTGTACAATTGTACCGTGTACACCGCAGTACCAGGCCCCAGCAGGATGGTTTGGTTCTCTTTCGGGTCCTGAACTGATCCAGCTTCTTCCTATGTACGTATCTGAGGGGTTACAGACAGTTCCATGGATGGATGACTTGCTTTCCAGAAAGATAACCTTTCTGATGTTGCAGACCCCTCTCTGGTGGTGCAGAGAAACGACTGGTCTTTGTTCCTCCCTGAACAGCCACGCCAGCTGCCTGCGTCCAACACCCGCGTTTTCCTGCTGAGCGCCAGAGAGTGGGGGAGATCTCCGGCCTCTGGCAGCTCACCACCAGCAAGTTGTTCCCTAGTCCGGCCTCCCTGACTCCAACCGTGAACAACCTCGGCTTCTTGGCTCTTCGACTTTTAGTGGCGTCATCTTGTATTTTATCAACCCTTCTGTGTAATTTCTAGATCCTTTTGGCCCCATCCATACTTAGATAGGTATCACCTCAGCCGCGACCTCACCCGTCCATATTCACTAGGCTAACTGCTCTCGGCAGGTCTGCGTTGAAGCTGTACATAGATGTGGCCTGCAATTTGAATTATTGGTTCTCTGTTGCGCCATATAAGTTGCCCGTAATTAGGCAACCCCTGCAGGGGTCTGTCATTGCCTGGTAGGTGATGGTTTCTTGAAGGTAACAACCAACATCGAAGAGAACACCTCCTTTAAAGATGACTCGATATGCCCGGTACAAACTTATAGTCATTGCTGACTTGTGACTATTTGCGGATTCGAAAGTCTAAAGTCCTTTAATAGCTATGCGCAGCAAACGGTCCAACATATTTTCAGCTGATCATGACCTTCAATGAATACTTCACACTTCACTCGCGCCTGTACTATTGGACTCACTCAACATACTAGTACCTGTTGTTGAACCCCATTATAATATTTTAAGGCTACAATAACAACAAGTTAATGGCGAATTGACTGATGGCACCTCATGCTTTAACCACGGGGTACTCCTCAGCGCTGTCTATCATATCAAATGTCACTGAGCGAAGAGTGAGCGCCTAGACAATGGGGTCTTCATTACACAGTACTCTACACTTTACCGTCTCCATGCGTATCTCTTCTCCAGTTGTTTTCTTTGTCGTGGATTCCGTACAACCCATGGGGCAGCCTTGTGGAGTCGCGAGAGGCAGCTCCCGCAAACTATCGAATCCATAGAGCAAAGCTCAGTTTGAGACATATCTACAGGGTACAATGCTTTTTGGTTCTCAGTCGACAAGATGAAAGCAAAGTGAGTGTTGGCTTCGTCACCCTGAAGTCTCAACTCGCAGGTTTCAAGGATGAGCCCTTAGTTACAACCTCGAACAACGCAGCCTCAGCAAAGTTAGCAACAGTTGGGTTGAGATTTAGTTTTATACTACGTACGACCCATGTACTTAATTGGAGGATCGCGCGACTCCCAAGTCAAGGCTATATTCGGAGCTCGCCAAGTTGGAAGAAACGAATTCCACTTTACCGATCAGCGGCTCCATGTCGATTAAGATAGGCCCTCACGCTTATTCATCTAGCCTCAAAGTGCATCCCTCTCTGTCCTACCAGAGGCCAGAAGTAGGTGGTGTGGCTAGCGACGTTAGTTGACATCTATACCCTCAACGTCAGAAGACACTATCAATCTGCTGATGCCAGCGGTTTGGACTCTATCCTGCTCATCCCTGTCCTCTTTCCGTAATACTGACAAGCAGCCAGCCATCTATCCAATGAGTACTAGTAATATCGCAATTTGGCGAAACAACGGCGTAATAATCCCGACATTCTGATAGCTCCGACCTCACCTCACCCCCTGTGTAAAGGGGGAGCTTACTCATCACGCAGGGGAGAGTTTTACGGGGCAAACAACGTTGCCAAACGATAGCTTGAATAACGAACAAGGATGTTCCTAAGCCTCCAATTTCCAAGCTCTCGTCTGCGTGGAGGACAAGTGTCGTCAGTTGTCGTGTCCAGTGACCCTAGCCGGCAAGAAACTACTTATGGCCGTCGTCTGGTCTACGGACGCAACTCCAGCCATTATTGCATGGTCGCAGGCTCTTCTGCTGCAGGGGCTGGGTATAAAATAAAACAAATCGAGTCATTTATATGATCTCCTTGCTATGTCCCTGCATCGATTACAGTAAAATGTAAATCCAGCCATCAGGACCCTCATCTTAAACTGCAGAGGCCCTTACGCTGTGCTTGTGTAATATGAGCTGGCCGTCTCAGTGTAGGTTGATACATAACCTACCTAAGAAACTGCAAGGATATACTAGTAGGACTTAACTGCGATTGTTTTAGTATTTTGTACTTCTGGCTGCAATCGTCCTTGCTTGGTTGCGTTGCCATAGAAAGGAGAAAGTGAGTGTTTTTGTGAGCTCAAGGGTTGGACCATATAGTAGGTATTATCGAACTCCCTATTCATATCTGAACCTAACCTTGCAGATACATAAGTGCTGAAAAAGAGTCGGTCTCAGGGCTGTATACAAACTCGGTCTCAAACTTCAAATTCCACTCCGTATCATACCTACCTAGTCTATCTAGCTTTCCCCAATTTCTTTTACCACCGGTTTTACACTTAGCAAATGCCCACCCATCTATTTCAATAGTAATACAGCTACACCGCATTCGGTCCCGAGATTACAACATAGTACATCCCAACCAGCCTGGCACAATCCACTGCGGATCCTGAAAAGCCTGGAAGATTCAATATCGTTCGGCCGGCTATTTTCTTTCGCTCTGACTAGTTTGGTAGCAGTTGTACGCACCGTTGTACGTGAGTCGCACTCGCGGCTGTTGACTCTTCAGTCTTCAGTCTTGAGATCACAGCTATGCGTGCTGAACTGCAAACAGGAAAAGCGACGGGACTTGGCTAGGTAGGTACCTGGGTACTACACAGCAGAGGACAATCATAATTAGACCGAGTGAGACAATCTCCTGTCTTTAGCCGCCAGGATCTTATAGCATATTTTTGGACCGGATACAGATATTTTAAATACTCATGTAGAGGGCCAGAAAGCATCAGATCGCATAAAGATTCGAATCCGGAAGAAGCGGTAACAAAGGTATGGAGTCTGCAGAACCTCAAACTTCTTAGCTACGTAAAGCGGTATACAAGAAAATTTTAGAGGTGGGCCGAGTGTGGAAACCGAGAGAAGGACAAAGGGCTGGAAAGGGAAGTTTTCTAGAAGAACTGTAGAATTAGTTGATGAGCTGGACTTGTCGGTCTCGAAGAATACCAGGAATCTTTCGATTCTCTCTGGATTCTTTTGATATGTTCGCTTTATATCTGCCCTATGCAAATGGACTTTATAGTTCACACTGTTAGGGAACTGGACATATGTACCTAGATACCTCCGGCTCGGTCCCCTGCAGAAGACGATGCCTGGGCGACGGACATTATTGGCATTGGAGATATCATATTTTGTGACCCGATGCATCTGTTCCAAAGTCCAACTGATCCCCGAGGTCATGGGTTGTCGTTTGCTAATATTGTATATTGCGAGCCACTTGTATGGAGTGTATATCCGGTTATAGGTACAGGGGCGTGGTTTCCCTCGAAATCTCCATCTGGCATATGTAGTAATAATGTACCAGGTGTTACCGCTCCATCGATCCACTATGCCTTAAGTCTGAAAATCTTGTCGGTGGACGACGAGGCGGATGAGATATGCCGGTTGATGTTCACCATCCAACAGTATCTAGATTAGACTACACAGGTACAGCTCGCGGCGAGAGGCCAGCAGTTCATCATGACTCTCCTGGAAACTCTGATGATAATAACCCTTATATTGTCGTCCCGACCGGCCAAGGCCTGTGCGCTCGAAAATCCAACGCCTGAGGCATCGAGGCTGGATTCATTGAAATCCACGGCTGCCACTTCCGCTTCCCGCCACAATAATAATGGCAAGCGCAGCAACGGTAAGCTTCCTGAGGCCTGACTTCTGACTCCTGAGTCTTCCGGAAAGACTTCTTAGCCTCACCGAAATTGCGGAGATGCTCAACCGTTGATGATCATTTGTAGCGCTATGTTTTCTTTGTGACACTCGGATGGGGCGTGGTGGACGAAAACTGCTTAGAGATGCCAGTGGCCTGGTAGCCGGAGACAGAGCTACAAATACAGACGGTACTTACAGCAGTACCCCAATCGGGCGGAAGTGAAGCAATTTCCATACATACATACAAAAGTCCCCATCCATACACTGGTAAAATACCCTAAAAGGCCTAAAAGAAAATAATACTATACTAAAGTAAGTACTACTAGTACTTCGCGGCGTACTGAGTAAGTAGAGCGGGCCGGCCGTAGTTTACATAGATGGCTCCACTCAACCCCATACCTGGGCTCGTTCTCCTTCGCCTTCCTTCACAGGTTCACGATGCCTGTTTGAGATTATTCAGACACGAAACCTCGGGTCGCGGTGCACGCGACGGGACGTCCGGTCATTTTCCAAATGTGGCTTTTGTAGAACGCGCATCACATTTCGCGACTCTGAGATTTTGATAGCGAAAAGAACAGTTGATCGCCCTCGCGTCAATCAATTTATCAGAACGATAGATCCTGCGCCCCGAGCACTGGATCAGATCCATGGCGTCATTGATTGACTCGCGTCCCGTGTTTCGGCCATTCGGGGGGCCTGGGTGCCCTGTTCTGGCTTCTGGATCTGGATCCCAGACCGAAATGACCATGACATGAAATGAAAGGTCTCCTGAATATCGAGATACTATTAGTAGTAGTAGTTGTTGTTGTTGTAGCAGTTATTTCCGAGCGCAATCCTTCCGCAATTGAGTCGAGTCAGGTTCCAGAGTCACTACGTAGATACCTACCTGCAAAATTGCTCTGCGACAGTCAATTGAAACCCGACCCCTTCACGGACTGCGTTAGGGGGCTGCAAATGACATAATTGACAATGCATGGATAGCTGAAAGTGACTATTCCGCGCCCCTTGGCGCCGACGCAGAAAAGCCCTTTACGCGTGTTGATTTGAGGATCGCGTTAAAGTCAATCGCGCTTACTGCGAATCTGCCTGTTTTCCATTGTCCCCAGTTTCCTTAGCCTTTCGCCAGAACCTGGGTCCCTTGCCAGAATACCGGTAATCAAAGGAGATCTGGCCCTTCGCCTTGGAAGTTGGAACGCGCGAGAGAATCGTAATATCATTCCTTCGAAGCGAAGATCCACCGTCGAGTTCATTTATTCATTCCCCTCGTTTGGAGCTTGTCAATCGCCTTCAATTAATCTTACCATCCAGTAGTGGGCTGGGGTTGCAATGCAATGGTCAGCTTCAACTTATGGAGTGAGCACAATGGCCGTATGCGGCATAATGTCACCCCTCCCGTCCGTCCTGTATCCGACCCCCTGAACCAAGCTCGGGTTGACCATGGCACTTTGTCTTTTTCAACACCGCCATCACTACTCACGTCAATCTCATCTGGCAATATAATTACGGACAGTCAGGTTACGACGTGAACTACACGAACTACATCGAAACAATACCTGCTTTATCACATGCATGATGGTTTGGCTATACTCTCCCAGACTCAGCCACATGTCCGCGGCTCCATAATCCGTAACTCTATCTCGAATCGACAGTTCGACACCCTGATGTCCCATCCAATGCGGAGTCAATATCCGCTGGAGTCTGGAATTTCGAGCTTTGTGTGCACTGGTGCAGTTCCATGGTCGCTCGCGCTGCTGAGCGCGGTCGCGTCTTGTGCTCAAGTACCAGCAACTCATGCCCAACTACTCCTTATCTACAGCTGGGTCCGCGACCGCTAGCTTTGAAATCTGTAAACAGCTTTTATACAAGCGCGCTCATTGATTGGCTTTGCGGATTGTGAGACGCGGGACAAGTTGCAACTATATATAGAGCATCCTTTGCTTACAGAATCCTGTCTTGCGCCCATGGCCCGCTCTTGCCAATCTAGGCTCCATGAAACCTTGGATCGAGCATGCTAAATATTCCGGGCGTCGATATCGGTGACTTGCAGCCTTCGTATTCTGGCCCTGGCAGCTGAACAACCCATACCAGCATCGGATATGTAGCGAAAACGGTAAGAAGCTTGAGTAGGTCAGAAAAAAAGCTGTCAAACCGAGACAGTGTACACAACTTGCGACCTTGATGGTACCATGATACTCATTTGTTTGATGCGAGCGATCTAGGTTGCAGATAACCGCAGCCCAGGCGAAATCCAAATGGCAGAGATCGTGGCTCAATTCTCGACCCCGCACGAAGGGCCGATCAATTGAGTCAGACCAGAGCACTGAGCTCTTCGATTCAGCTGCGCTTGTAAGCCTCAATCATACAACCTCGGGACTTCTACTGGAAAGAGATCTCCTGCAAGTTTGCCACCCAAAGCGCAGTACGTGACCCCTCCAGTGAACGCCCCGTATCACCCCCTCCAATTCTCAGCCTCTAGTACAGCGCCCCAAACGCAGCAATGTCTTCCCAAGGATATGACATCCATGCAGTACAATGATCCTCTCGCCCTATTAGGTCGTGCAGATTGCAAGCCGTGATGGCGGAATGACGACCAGGGCCTGACTGACGTGGCAGGCCTTCAAGCGCCAGAGGCACCAGAGACATGCATATCCATGTCTGTCATGCTTTCCCTTCTCAACATGCATGGAGATTCGCTCGCTCTCGATGTAGACCAGGTCGAATTGCGATAGGAGTACCGAGTTTTGTTTTCCTTGTTTCATCGATTCCCACCGTGTTCCCGGCCCCTGTATTCATCCAGTCTGAATTTCTGATACTGCTCTTACAGTGGGTGGATGACGGGCCCGGATGCACGAGTGTGACTTGGCATTATGCATTGTCTTGTTTTGCCTACCATTCACTCCACTTCTTCCATGAGGACATCCCAATTCCATCCATCGCATTGTCTGGGCGTACTTATGTGCTGGCTGTCGCAACTGAAGCTTAATATATCGCAGTGACCTGAAATGGTTGGCTGGGGTTGTGGCCGCTGCTGATCTTGTTCCCACAGGGTCTTGTAGGTCGAGATGTTGCTGGTCTGGTCTCAATCAGTGGACAAATGGCGTTATGACATCCTGTCTTAAACGATCAGTTGGTATTGAACCATTGGCTGGTGTAATACTTCGAGGAAATGGGCGGACGACTGGAGAGGTTGAGCCTTCGATCAGTAAGAGTAACGAAGCACTCATGGTGCGTGTGGGCGATATGACATGGGGCGATTGTTGACTGACCTCTCTCATGTATCGACCTCGGGGAGCAATGACATTAGCGTAGAGTCCCCAAGTCCGACGGTAAACAGACTTTAGACTACCTCATGGTAATAAAGCTATAGATAAAGTATATTTGAAGAAAGTATCTGTCAGGAGTCTGAACCATAGAGCTACGTCACGTGACCTGAAGCTCCTGGTGGAGCTCCGCTAGGCGCTAAAATTTGTATCAAGAAAAAAAAAGTAGAACAACCGCCGAGACCCAAAATCGACCTGATAACTACAATCAAAAAACTCACACCTATCATACTGTTACTATTTACCGGAATGTCTGTTTAGCGGTCGGCTCTTTACCCGAGCCAGAGCACGTATTCTTCACCCTCTTTCTTCATACGAACCCTAAACCGCATTTCTCCTGAGCGAACTCCCGCAAATCCAACGCCAAATCCAAGCCCGGAATCCCCAGTCCCCTCCGCGAAAACCCTCGGAGCAAATTCGAACACCACAAACAACCAGAACCATGGATATCCACCGGTGCCGATTCGTCCCATACAACCCGCAAGCGATCAATGCGCTCGCATTCTCCCACCCCCCGTCCATCGGACTCGGCGGGAAGGGTGTCCCTACGCTCCGCCTCGCGGTTGGTCGCGCGAACGGCGACATCGAGATATGGAATCCCATGCGCGGCGCGTGGTTTCAGGAGACGGTTCTCCGCGGCGGAAAGGACCGAAGCATTGAGGGCCTAGTATGGTCGCTCGATCCGGCCGAGGAAGGGCCCGACGGACAGAAGGTCGCGGGCCGGCTGCGCCTGTTCAGCATTGGGTATTCGACGACGGTGACGGAGTGGGATCTCGAGCGGGGGCGACCGAAGCGGCACTCGAGCGGGAACTACGGCGAGATGTGGTGTCTTGCTGCGCAGCCGAGGTGGCAGCCTGCCAAGGGGAAGGACAACAAGCCGCTTCCGGCTGCGGAGGGGGAGTACACGGGGCAGCATCTTGCGGCGGGGTGTGCGGATGGGTCGATTGTGTTGCTTTCGACGGCGGATGATGACCTGAAGTTTCTCCGGACGTTGAGGCCGTCGACGAAGAGGCCGCGTGTGTTGAGTGTCACTTTTCAGAATCGAGATACGCTTGTTGCTGGGTACGCGGACAGTTCGATTCGAGTGTTTGATATTCGGAATGGACAGCTTTTGCGGACGGTTAGTCTGGGTAAGGGGCCTACGGGGGGTTCGAAGGAGTTGCTGGTGTGGTCGGTGAAATGTTTGCCGGATGGGACTATTGTTTCCGGGGACTCGGCTGGTGAAGTCCGGTTCTGGGACGCGAAGAATTACTCTCTTATTCAGCGGCTACAGGGGCATCTGGCGGACACCCTGGATGTTGCTGTGAGTGCGGACGGGCAGACGGTTTTCAGTGGTGGTGCGGATCAGCGGACGGTCGTCTACAGGAAGAAGCCTGGAGAGAAGGGCGACAAGAGCAGCAGATGGGTGGAGGTGACGCATCGGAGATACCATACGCATGACGTGAAGACGTTTGCTGTCTACGAGACGAAGAACCTCAGTATTGTCGTTTCAGGAGGTAAGTTCTGCTTCGCTTGGCCTTCGAGTTCGCGTCGATTAACGACAAACAGGTCCCGATGCCAGCCCTGTCGTCTTGCCTCTACGAGAGTTCGGGAAAGAACATCACAGAAACCTACCCAGCCTTCCCCAAGTACCTCCAGTCGTCTCCGCGCCCTCTTCTCGACTCGTCATGAGCTTCTGGGACAGAGAGGTCAGCATTTGGCGGGTTTCTCGGGGCCCTTCCTCGCTGCACGAAGTCCCTGACGGACAACGCCATCGCCTGGTTGGGAAGGTCATGATCCAGGTAAGTCACTTTAAGCTCCGTTACATACCTTTCGCCATCTGACGAGCTCTCTCTCTCCAGGGCGAGGAAAATATCACCTCCGCAACCCTATCCAGCGACGGGAAGATCCTCGTCATCGCTACAATATCCAGCATCAAAGTCTTCTCCGTTCGACGACGCAAAGGCGACGAGAGAGGCACCCTCCGCATCCAAAAACTGGATACCCCAAAGGCACTCGCCGAGGACGGCGCTCGCCTCGTAACAGTCTCCCCAGACAGCCGGTGGCTCTGCGTCATCCGCCCAAACAGCGACATCTACCTCGCTAGGATCCAGCCTGCTTCAGCCCCGCAAGAGAAGACCCAGATCTTTCCGCAACTCGTGCACCTGCGCCGAGCACCCCGTCACACACGGTTCGAGACCATCTCCCATGGCAGTCTCGGCAGCTACGAACGCACAATCCGCTGCGCCGTCTTCTCGCACAACAGCAAGATCCTTGCCACGGGCGATCTCTCCGGCTGCATCGACACGTTCGCCCTGGAAGCCGCCGATCAAGACGCCAAAACCAGCAAGACCAGCACCAAAAGCGCAGACTCCGACGCCGATTCCTCAGATGAAGACTCCGACGACGACACTCAAACCCTCTCCGGCGAACGCTGGCGCCCGGTCGCCAGCGACTCCCCAATCCCCCGCCTCAAGTCCAGCATCGCCCTCCTTTCCTTCCGCCCTCCCAGTCGCAGCCCAACCAACACCCTCACTCTCACAAGCGCCAGCACAACCGCCCAAACCGCCCCCGAATCCCGCCTCATGGCCCTGACAACGGAGCACCAGCTCGTCGAATTCGATGCCCTAGATGGGAAACTCTCCGAATGGTCCCGCCGCAACCCCAAGGCCTTCCTCCCAATGGACTTCAGGGGCGTCAAGGACCGCGCAATGGGCTGCCTCTGGGACCTCTCCATCCCCTCCCAAGAACGCCTCTGGCTCTACGGCACCTCCTGGCTCTGGATGTTCGACCTCAGCCACGACTTCCCTTCCTCCGACGAGCTAAAGGAAGTCGTGACGGCCGAATCTGCCTCCTGGGAATCATCCGCCCCAGCCGCAGAAACAGACCAGAAGAAAAAGACCCAAAAGCGCAAGCGCGACCCCCAGGATGCGGACGACATCAATCGCGGCAAGAAGAAACCCAACAGCGGCGCAGGCGACAAGATACCCCTGGCCCAGTCCAGCGTCTTCTTCGACCAGAAGGCCCGCGTCTTTACGGGCCCAGACGCCGCACAGGGCGAGTGGGTCTCGCTGGACAAAGAGCGCCCTGCCGACCAGGAAGACGAGGACGAGGAGTTCAACGAGAGCAACGATATCCGGCTCGCGAGGTTGCGGAGGGAGAACGCAAACGCCAACACAAAGCCGTCTGACTCTGCCGACAACAACAGCAACAATAATACCCAGCAACTCGTCAAGTCTTCCGAGTCCTCCTTAAAAACAACGACAAAAGACACTGCGCCATCCGCGCGTCGCTGGTGGTTTACATACAAGTACCGTGGCATTTTGGGAATTGTACCGCTCAGTTCTCCTTCTGTGTCGGCGGAGACCAGAACCGCTACTACCGACGCCGACGCTGCGGGCGGGGACGCCCTCGCGGTCACCGAATCCAGCGGCTCAACCACCCCTGGACTGGAAGTGGCCGTCGTCGAGCGACCGATGTGGGACGTCGATCTTCCGGACCGCTATGTGCGCGAGTACGAATAAAGATAAAACAAAGGGTCACTCGATCAGCCCTTTACCCTCTCTCTATATCTCTAATGAGTTATTCCAACGCATCTTTTTGCATATATGCTGCTCCCTCCCCCAACAACGCTTTCTTCTATTATTACTTCTGCCTGTCCATGTATCTCTCCATGGGACAGTGTCCATGCTCTGCTACGGTGTCTGTATTCGCTAGTTGCACTTAGGTTTGACTTTTTCTTTTTCACTATCCTCATTGGCGGGGTATGTTAGGTGTTTTATGTTTGTCGTGTTGCATTGTATAGATTTCAATGAGAAAAGTGGACTTGGAAATATTATGTCCGTCTATATATAGGCTTGTTCCCTTGCGGGGAGGGTTGGATTTATGGATGTCCTCCTGGTTATTTCCCAACATTCGAACCCGGACGATTTTGGAAGGTCTTGAAATGGACTGTTGGGTTGTAATGTTGAGAGAAGAAGAAGTCACAAAGTAGGCTGTGCGGATTTCAGATTGGACTGTGGATTTGCTGGTAGAGATTTCAATAGAATGTACTCTTTGCACCTAGCTACGCATATATACAGGTAGCTATTTACACATCAATGTACAGCCACAGAGGCTCGGATGAGGGAAGCATGAAAGAAGACAAATCCGACATTGTTTATGGTATCCCCAAGTCTTATCTAAAAAGCCGAAACCGTGCACCCTCCATGAACAATGAGTTGAGATATGAAAATAAAGCAAACATAACCCTGCTGCAGACCAAACCAGATAAGCGCACGCACCTATATTATTAAAGCATATAAACCCCTGTCCAGCGAATTAAGGTGAGAACAAGCACAGAAAAGAAGAACAATGCAAAAACAATTCGCATGCATTTCTACTCATAAGCAATGGCATGTATTCGCTTTTTGAGTCAATCCTGTCGTTGAAGGATATTTGTTGTAAGATAGGAGATCAGGTTCCCAGGCTGTTATATCGGAGTATTTGTTGTGTGGGGGACACCGGGCTTCATGGAACGATTATAATGATGGTGAGCCCCCGGTGAAACTGCCACATTCCGCATTAGGCAGACTGGGATTATATGGAGCGAAACGGCTTCTGACTCTGCAGAGCCTGTTCTGTCGCCTTGCAATCGAGGATCGCAAAGCTGCTACCCGTGGGGCGCAAACATTGAGAAATAGCGGCCCCGAGCGAGTATCAACGTCAGGTTGCTCCCGTCAATCCAGTGAATCAATAACGACCGCACGGATGATGGCGAAAGACATTATCGACCGCCACAACGGGGTCCAGAATCGCTGTGATGGTGACATATGGCGGATGCCGATTTCTTGGCATGCAGTCACTGGGCTGTTTAATAACTTTGGGCCGAAACGACAGCGGGCTAGAGAAATTATTAGCAAATTCTGAGAGCAAAGCAGTAAATTGCATTCTGAAGGAAGCACGGGAGTCTCGGCAGCGTTGCACGAGAAGTGGTGTTGGTCTTGGCATATGAGAGGGGATGGAGGGTATAAAAGCAACTTACAGGACTGTTGAGCATGCTGTTCCGCTCCTTCCGACCCTTCTTGATGTGATTCTTGAGTTGTGTCGAATCCAAAGGTTTCAATAACTCGAAACTACACAGCAATTCACCGGAGACGGACATGATAGCGCCCCAGTTGTCGAATTCGCCACAATACTGTGATAACTGTCAGCTCAAGTTCCACCAGACTACTAAAAGACTGCCAAGCGTATTACTCACGTTAGGAGCAGAAAACACGGTGACGAGGATACGATCCTGGTAGAACTCATAACCGTCCTCAACGACCATGTGGGCGCGACAGACAAGATCAAAGTCGTGACGCTGCAGAAACTTCATGATCACGTTTTTGCTAAAACAGTAGCTAACTCCACGCTCGTTTGGTTCCCAGTCCTCTTCCATATCAGCTGGATCACTCCAGAGCAAGTCGTTGAGCAGGCCATAGTCGGGTACATCAGTCGGGCGGACAATGTTACGGATGTCATCCATGTGAGTAAGACTGGGAGAAAGACCGCCGTGCACACAGAAGATCTTGCCAGCTACAGTAGCAGCGATCGGAAGGCAATTGAATGTGTCGACAAATGTCTTCCAGACCTTAATATTGCAGCGCCGCTTGCATTCATCATAGAACCCATACACACGAGTCACATTTGCACACTCATGGTTGCCGCGCAAGAGAAAGAAGTTTTCGGGATATTTCAGCTTATAGCAGAGAAGAAGGAGAATCGTTTCCAAACTCTGTTTACCGCGGTCGACATAGTCACCTAGGAAGAGGTAGTTGGAGGCTGGAGGAAAACCACACATTTCGAAAAGCCGAATGAGGTCTGTGTACTGGCCATGAACATCTCCAACAATCTTTACGGGAGCTGACAGCTCCAACAGAGCCGGTTGGCTAAGAAACAGCTCACGAGCGGCATAGCAAATGGCCGTAATCTCCGCATTCTTCAAGCAGACGGTCTTGGTGACCTTGGTCGAGTAACCAGCATCCAGGAGACGAGTGATCATATCATCGAGATCGATGGACTTTAACGCACCCATTCCCATTCCCGGGGAACTCGATGTTGGTTCAGAGTGCATCGGAGTTTTCATGATATAGTCTAAGATCGCATTCGACTGTTGCTCCTCCTCGCGTTTTATGAGAATGGATTCGCCCACTTTCAGCTGTGTACCAGTGGGTGGAGCCGCCGCAGGAGGTTCATCCGAAACGTGGTCGACCTCACCACTCTGCTTCATGGCGTTTACATCTTGATGACCTCGTTTCAAACTGCTTGACATGGTAGGGGAGGGAGGCGGATCGGGAGCATCTGCGGGGGATGAGTCGGCCGAGGCGGGCCGGCTCAAGTTGGTGGAGCTGCGTCTACTTCCCACCGACTTCATCGAACCCGCATCGGACTTGTCATCGGCTTGAGACAGCGCTGTCGTAGAGGCACGTGGACTGTCGCTGCTGCGGATTTTAGAACGGATAGATCCCCGAAAGGACCGAAGGGATTCCTTGGTGTCGGACTTCGAGAAGGAAGGGTATGACTGCAACGAATCCCCAGGGCCAGAATTGCCCTTGGAATGAGATTGACCCATTTCTGCAAGGAGATGTGTCTACCAAGGTCCGGTCTGACACTCGAAGAAATGGCAGAGTGAAAGATAACGTCCTTACAAGGCTCTGATATGCTATGGGCGATTATGGCCGAGAACCTCGCGCCAATATAAGGGACAAAAAGTCCTTCTATCGAACGCTTTGAACAGACTACTCGAAACGAGAAGTATCAGATCCTCGACGAACAGCACCGCTCAGAAAAATATCGTGCGGACACTAACAGGCGAAAGTGTAGAGAGTATGTGTCAGGTCGCAGGCTTCAAATTAGAATAAAGGGAGGTGGCCGGAGAAGATGATAGCATCACAGCTCAAGGACCAAGAGCTCGATCGGCGGAAGGGAAAGCTCCGATTTGCCGACAATCGCCCCTTGAGAAAACACGGTTAGCAACGAGGATGTAAAATGGGACGAAGACGAAAGGAGTGGGTAATGAGCGATATTTGGACGAGGGAATTGCATCGAAACTTTGAATAGCTTGATAGCACTGGGGATTGCGGAGCGGATAATTGGGGGAGGAGGGGGGATGGGTCAGAGAGTGAGCCGTGGGCAGAATGCGTCATTATGGGGAGGACGAACCGTAACTGCTGAGTTGAGATAGGGAGGGGCAGACCTACCTAGAACGGAGAGGGGAGTTTGCGGATGAAAGCTGATGGAATATCTTGTTGAGAGCAGAAGGTGGACAGAGATGAAAGGCAGAGGTGGTTGTCAGTAGGGTCTGGTCTTGACAGTTCGCCTCCTTGAGACCAGGCCCGAACTTGGAGAGGGAGAGTGACGGTCTCGATTCCTGCAAAGCCACGGCCGAAGTGGCAGATTCCGGACTTTCTTCGGGCCGAGAGGTTCAGCTTGGGTTGTTGATCTTAAATGGCTGCCTAGCGCAGTGGTGGTGCAGTATAACTCCGCAGTATTATTATTATTATTGCGGGACGTAGATAGTAGAGTTGTAGGTTCTCTTGTGGTTATGTTATTATTATATAACAACAATATAGAGTCCCCGTCCAACCATTGGAAGAACGTCGATCAATACCGTCATGATCTAACCTTTGAACCAGAGAGCGGGCTAGATCTTAATAAACCTTTCTACGGAGCCGGACAAGGTTTCCACTTTCCAAGCTGCTTTGCTTTTTTTCCCTTTTATAAATGATTAGAACGCCTCTTAAGAAACCCTTCTCAAGCTTGTTGAGACATCTGAGTCAGCCGAAACCGTACCTTGACAGGGTTGGCTTTCAGGCTTCAGCACAGACTCCAGATTCCATAGTCATTTTCTCATCTTTCCCCTCATCGAGTCTTGGCTCGGTTGGGTGTGCGTTCTCATAGGCTTTCTTCCGAAGACCTCGTACGTCCAGATCCCACAGAACCGCAGCTGGGCGGGAAACAAAGCCCCCATCACTCGCAGAGAGAACATACGGATGGTCAGCTTGAGACGAGGTCCGAAGATACCCGATCTCGCATGGCCACTTGCAGTGGCTGAGGTCGCACAAAGTAGTTCCCACCAAGATAAAATAATTCCCCGTGATGAGATTGCTTTTTCTGCTGTCCTTCTCATCTTCTTTCTCATACGTCGGTTCCGGCCATCAAGAAAGGAGTTTTGAAGAAAACGACTATGGGGGAAATTGAGATCGGACAACGAGAGTCTTTCGGTCAAGCCGCCGGGTTCAACGTCTCCTTCCTTAAAATGCAGGGATACCGCTAGATTACCTCCATGTTCAGAGCAGCGGAATCAGCATTGTGGTTGATGCCGCCAAGCCCGGTCTTCTGCGCCAAGAGGACCCTGCTCTCTTTGCTTCCTTATTAATTATTTCTCCTTAACCACGTTGCAGAAGGTCTCACATCCCACGTCCAAGCCTTGGCGCTTCACCGTATGTGGACCAAGAACCAGGCAATAGATGGACAGGATATCCAGTCGGGGGACGAGCTTGAGCCTCTCTTGCAGAAGGGGGGTGGAACCCATGGAGAAGCTGGTAGCGAGAGCTTCCAGGCACTGCTCGCGATATCAATGCAGGCTCCGGGCAACTTCTCAACCCATCGACCATTGCAGTCTTCTCAAGTGAACGTTGCGTATCCCACCTCCGAGCGAAAGCGACGCCTGAAGAGAGCCGGAAAACAAAGCAAAGAAAGAGGTAGTATGAGGGCCCCAGTTAACGTGATCATCAGACTCCACAAGGAACGTAAAATCTTCAAGCTGTAGCTGATTTCCTCCATGTCTCATGCCGCTCCCACTGCTTCACGTACGCGACTCTGTTGCGGGGTCTCCTCTAACTCGATTTTCGTGATATGCTGACCAGGGACCACCACAAGACCAATGAATCGACTGGTCATATCTAATTTTAGGTTCTGTGACTCCTCCAGATTCTCACGGCTGGCGTCCAGGGCTGCATTTCGGACAGTGGCCGGCGTTGGAAAGCGATACTCGTGTGTGTTGGCGAGAATGATATTCCGATCCTGAGTCCGAGAACGAATCAGTCAGCGTAGTTCTCAGCCTTAAAGTTCTTGCTTTTTCTCAATGCATGAAAACTGGTTGAGTAACATGGGCAGTTCAATTGACCTACCGCATCCGTGCATTTGAAGGTGCCAACGAAAATACGCGTGTCAGTTGCATGCACTCGTAGAATTTGACCGATCAATGATTCCAGATACTGCACAGCCCGCTGTTCGTCCATTGTAGTTTCAAGGGCTCGACGAGCGATGTGCGGCAGGTTTGACCGGTTTATGGCCCGAACGAGATCGATGAGAGCGAAATAGGTGCGTCGCCTGCTCGCTGGGTAACCGGCCGTGGCTGGTTAGCGGATGATAAGCGGGCTCTTAAATTCGGAGATCTTCCACGATCTGGTCATAAGTCTGGCGGACTTTAGGCTGGCCGACGTGGGTTTGTTGTTTGAGCAACGAATGGTCCGAAGAGCTGGAAAGTGCAAAAGCTTTCTGGAAGCCTGAATCCTAAGGCAACATGCTCCCGTAAGCAGCATAAATCCCCCGCCCCAGCCCCGCATGACGCGTTGCATATCTTGGATCGATCCAAATCCAAATATCCGTGCTACGGAGTAAATAATTCGGTAGTACTAGAGCAAGGCTCGGGGGAGAAAAAGAGTCTTTCCAAGTCCTATGAGATATAAGATTACGACTGTCTATGTTGTGATTTCGGCCGTTAATGCTGAGCTATTATCCTCCTCAAGCCTTTACTACCTTGTTGGAACTCTACTCTCCTAAGCAGCCACCCGCTTTACACTGTCGATCAGGTACAGTTTTGATATGATTATCGATGATTCAAGATTCTTCAATGTATGCACCTATACTGTTCTTCTCTGAGTATAACTGGCGAAAATCAAAGAGTCAGAAATCAACCATGTGATCACGGAACGCCTGGGAGAGCAAAAAGCGAGGATGCGGCTGAGAGTACATGGAGCACAAGAAAAGAAAAGCAAAACAAAGCATGGTCTGTAACTGTGGGACCGGGGTATCAAAAAGCAAGTATAACATATAACACCCGACCAGGCGCGTTGCCTGTCTGCACGTCTCACGCGCACCACATCCTTTCAAGGGACCCAGCCCATCTCTTCGGCTCCTGGCTTGATTCGTCTCGTCATGTATCCATATCCACGTCCATATTCATGTCACCGCCAGGCATCTGCGCTGGACGCGATGTACCATTTTCACTCCCGCTGAGTGGTGAGGAACCGCCGATGTCGTGGCATTGCATAAACCCGGTACTACCGCAGGAGGTGCCGCTGGAGGTGTGGCTCATAGGGGTGGATGCAGAACGCGGCTGAGAGGGTTGGACCGGGCGAAAGAATCGAAGTAATGTCTGCTGGCGAGGGTCGACGATAGCCGTTGGTGGCTCCAGTGTCGGCTCCATGTCCTCTTCTCGGTCTGAAGGGGGAGTGGGTATCTGCTGCGAGCGCTGTTGGGCTGTGTATAGCCACCGGAGTGTATTTTCTGGCCCTGTCAGCAGATGCACCGCTAGCACGATTCGCCAGGTAGTCTCACCGTATATTGTTTGATCATCAGGGCGGTCATTTCTCACACGCTTTCGTGTACGGCAATGAAGATGTTTAGGGCTGTCATCAATGAACATTCGGTCAATTGCATTCTGAGTCGGTTGTGGAGGCACGATGGTCGGGAATGAAGCCTTGCGCTTGAGTGACATGGCGGACGAGGTTGGGGAATTGAGCAAATTAGGCCTTGAGCTGATTATGTCTTGCAGGAGGATTCTCAGAGCAGAGTATTCAGCAATGAGAATAATATGAGATTGGTGCTGAGAAGTTATAATCCTCTCAGTCAGGTGTGGTTGGGAGAAGATGCGCGTCGAGAGACCGCCCGTACGCGTGCTGGCGTCGCCCTACAATCTATGCGCTATTCTCAATCCGGCTTAATTGCACCCGAAAACATGCCATTGATTTGTAAATAACATGAGCATTGAACAGCCTTTCAACATTTTTATTTTGGTTTGAGTAATGTTTTCTGAAATCCTACTTTGTGGTTCCTGTTAACCATGGAAAGGAGCTGTATAGGTGCGGAGATATATATAGCGCTAGTTTGAGCTGGAGGAGCTCCAAGCCTACCTACCTTGTAGTCAGCATCTCCATTCTTCATATTTGCCTTTCTATGACAGTCTCAAACTTGACTATCTATTCTATAACCACTAGGGAGCTAAATATAGAAGATGCCTTGCCATTACTTCTCTTTGATTGCACCGGTATACCGTAAGGTAGGTAGATGCTCGGTATACCGACTGGTCATTACGTGCCATGACGAATATCTGTAGCAGCTTCTCTTCCCCGCTTCTGTCCCCTCACGGAACAACCAACATCAATCGATCCACCTACCATCTGCTCTCAACACTTTCAAAGTCCCCTACTTAGCTTACCCATTTCAGCACTTACTACGTACCCGCAGAATGGCTTCCAGGGAAGCAACTCACTCTGGTTCCTGGTACTCGGACGATCGTCGTACGCTCACCCGTCAACTGGATCAATGGCTGGCTCAGGTACCTGACACCATCGACGGATTGGGCTCTCTCCCAGTTCCTGGGGCGCGAGTCATCATTGCCCCGTATGTACCAGCTTGGAAAATATGTATCCGCCCGCTGACAGCCCCCATAGCCACGCAGGATATAGGTACTCTGGACCCTGTGCTGCCTATGCTTACAAGGCCCTGGATCTGTCCAAAGCGTGAGTCTCCCAGGTTGATGAAGCCTTCTCATCTAATCTCGTCTTCCTGTAGGAAGAGAATCTTTGTCCTCGGCCCTTCCCATCACCACTACTTCACGAGCCTTGCTCTTCCCCGATTGAGCGGTTACTATACCCCGCTTTCTGACGACCCGCTCCCGCTTGATACGGAGCTTATCGCCAAACTCCGTTCAAGCTCAGCAACCAAAGCCAATGGCTCGACGATCGACTTCGAAGTCATGTCAAAGTCTGTCGATGAAGACGAACACAGTATTGAGCTCCACCTTCCATATATCCATCGCCTTTTGCAACTTCAACACCCCGACAAGCCCACGGCGGAGTATCCGCCGCTGGTGCCTATCTTGGTGGGAAGCACCTCTACGTCGACAGAGAGGGCTTTTGGCACGCTGCTGGCGCCGTATCTCAACGACCCAAGCAATGCGTTCGTAATCAGCTCCGACTTTTGCCACTGGGGCCTTCGCTTCCGATATACGTACTACGTACCGCAGGCTCCCAAGCCCGGACCAAGACTCCCGTTGTCGTCCGATGCTTTGCCGCAGCCAGAGCACGATATGGGCGACATTGAGGCCAAGATCGAGGTTGCGTCTGCGGGTCATCACTTGCAGCGGCGGGATCGCGTACGCGGAGGACCAGCCATCCACGAGAGCATCTCAGCGTTTGACATTGGAACCATGGCGGCAATAGCCACGGGCAAAACAAAGACATTTACCGACTCGCTCGAAACGACGGGAAACACCGTCTGCGGGAGGCACCCAATCGGTGTTATCATGGCTGCCATCGAAGTGACGGGAACACAACAGGAAGCGGAGAAAGGGAGGTTCCACTTCGTCCGGTATGAACGCAGCTCGGATATCACCGATGTGGAGGATAGCTCTGTGAGTTACGTGTCCGCCTTTGCCGTGCTGTAGCACTGCAGTGCATGATCTAGCATTATCGTATGTTGTAGACCGTTTCAGAATGGTTCTCGGGGATAGCAGGTAACAGTAATCTACAATAATCTCATCAGGTTCAGACTGGACAAGATGACTCCGCTTCGAAACCGACACTGTGATTGACCTATGTAATTTGAAACCTCTTGGAAAGCGATGATCCAACAGCAGACATTACTGCCTATACCGTCCACCTGCATAACACCCATCCAAGTCAACCTCCAGACGCCAGTCTCACCCGCCACCCGACCTACAGGCAGCCCTCACCCAGCCAGCGAAGGACCACGAAGACTCCAGGCCCTGCCATCCATGATCCAAAGTCACCAATAACCATCTAGACAATCGTCCCGTCCATTCACTGAAACAAAATAACCGCAACGCCTCACGCTACACAAGACTCCCAATCCAGCCACGCGCATCCATCACCAGACCCGCGGGCACTCCGGAGAATTGAATTGCCCCAGCTCTCACCTTTCCTAGTGGAGCTAGGTATCCTTTCCTACCTACCTCAGCTACCTCCGGTGTTTCGAAGAAGATCGACGTGCATATGTACTGCATATGCAAATGCATATACAAATACAGATCTGATTTAGATTCGCTATCTATTCTCTGTCATTTTCACATGCACATCAACTACCCTACCACGGATAACAAAAGAGAGCTTATAAAGGAAGCCAATCTAATCCTCGCGGTAGATAACCTGGACTACTAGAGTACGTATGAGTGAACCAACCTCGAGACAAGCGACGGAGCTAAAGCAAATGCCGAGGTGTTATGCCGAGCCCAGATGTGCGGAGTCGGCACTCTACCTAGGCAGCTATGTTGGTGGTAGTATCTCAGGTGTTTCAAGATTTGAGCTGTGTGACATGACGGAGGTGTACTTAGTAGTAGGTATGTAGGGCCGGTAGCAGGGATGGGATGGGATGGCCATGTGATTGTGATGGGATAGGGATCCTTGTAGACAAGGGCATTTGTATGGATGAGTTGGGAGTTGAGAATTGGAGGGGCGATGTTTATTCTATGTGGGATTTCGATATTCTCATGTTGGCGGTTACGTTAGTCTACTTGGATAAGTACCTTATGTAGGATAGCGTATAGAGGTTTTATGTGAGGTGAGGATATTCTGAAGACTGTAGGATTGACGTGCTGGGTTAGCTAGCTATATCATTGATGATAATATGGGGTTATTGAATGCCGAGTGGCCTGGTTCCTGGGCCTTCAGCTCAGCAATAAAGCTTGGGTTGGGATGTTATGCTCTGCACACAGTAGTTCCATACTACAATTAGCTAGGACAGTGACCAAGGCTTTATACAGCCAGACTCAGTCTCATTGAAACATCCACCGAGCTCACGGTAGCTAAGGGTATACTATACTGTAACCTACCCACCTACCCTAACCCTACTTACCAATTCCACCCTCCCACCGTCCACTTCTCTACTACTTAGTTTAACTGCCTCGTACTTACATCCCACTCAGCCTAACCTAACCCTATAATCCCATCGCCGATATTACTCGCTTCCCCCTCCCCTCAACCCCAAGCACCTGACACCCTCTGGCAGACCGGCGTAGTAGAGCCTCCGCAAAACAGGATGGATGGGATTGGCATCCTTCCGGACAACTTGCCATGGTGGAGACCAGTGTAGGACGGACGAGAATTTCGGCTATTGCGCTGGAGAGTTGTTCTGTGGGTGATGGGTCTTGTGATGGCATTGATCGGGATGGATGAGATAATGAGGGGATGGGAGGTATATAAAGAGGGTGAGTTGGTTGAAGTCAAAGGATGAATTGGACTTGCGCTCTGAGTTTGGTGTTGATTGTTTGGATGGCAGACCTATACCTGGTTCTATATCCCTTCACAATCTTTGATTAAGGTCTCTCCAGGATAGACAGCTGTACGTTGACGCTTTACTCTCTCTTACAGACTTCATACAACACTGGCATACTGATGACTAGACTGCCTGCCTACATCCCAGACCATGCATCTCAAAACCCTCCTCCTAGCCCTAGCGGCAACGACCCTCGCACTCCCCCAACGCAATCAACCAACAATGCAAACCAACACAACCGATAGACTCGTCTTCTGCCACTTCATGGTGCCCTCCCCAACCCCGTCCCCTCAACCCAAACCCACTAACACAATCTCAACAACCACTCAGATCGGCATCACCAGCAACCGCAAGAGCCCCTCCGACTACGACGCAGACATGCAAGCAGCCAAAGACCTCGGCATCGACGCCTTCGCCCTAAACATCGGAACAGACCCCTACACCGACACCCAGCTCTCCTACGCCTACGAATCCGCCGTAAACAACAACATGAGCGTCTTCCTCTCCTTCGACTTCAACTGGTACAAGCTCGACCAGGCCGCCGCAGTGGGGCAGAAGATCGCACAGTACGCGTCCCACCCGGCCCAGCTGACCGTCGACGGCGGCAAGGTCTTTGTCTCCTCCTTCGCCGGGGACGGGATCGATGTGACCCAGATCAAATCCGCAGCGGGCGCGGAGAGCGAGATCGAGATCTTCTGGGCCCCGAATTACCACCCGGGGATGGGCGACTTTGGAGACGTGGACGGGGCGCTGAATTGGATGGGCTGGGATCATGATGGGAACAATAAGGCGCCGAAGGGCGGGAATGGGAATAATATCACCGTTGCGGAGGGTGACCAGGAATATCTGGATGCATTGCAGGGGAAACCGTATCTTGCTCGTGAGTTGCTTACCTACCACCTGGAAACCCCTCTCTCTCCCTTTATTATTGAAACGGAACAAGTCCTGATATACTGGCAGCGGCATCAGGATGGTTCTTCACCCATTTCGGCGGCGAGGTGCCCTACAGCAAGAACTGGGTTTTCCCCGGCGACTTACTCTGGTATAACCGCTGGCATGAAATCTTGCAGCTGGGGCCTCGCTTCGTCGAAATCGTCACCTGGAACGACTACGGCGAGTCGCATTACATCGGGCCCTTGTCGTCGCCGCACACGGACGACGGGGCCTCGAAGTGGGTGATGGATATGTATACCTCCTTTTTCCTTTCAACTTAACACAGATACTGTATTAATGATAAGCTAATGATACGCTAATGTATGTGTAAACGTGCAGGCCACACACAGGCTGGCTTGAAATGTCCCGCCCCTTCATCGCCGCGTATAAAGCCGGCGACTCTTCTCCGGATGCACACATCACCACGGAGAAGCTTATCTACTGGTACCGTCCGACACCGCGGGACATCAACTGCGACGAGACCGACACGACCACCACGGACGGCAACGGGAGTCCGGACAACAGCACGGGGAATTTCTTCCGCGGACGGCCGGACGGGTGGGAGACGCTACGGGATGAGGTCTTTGTTGTTTCGCTGCTGAATGCCGCCGGGACGGTGGAGGTCGTGTCTGGTGGGAATGAGAGGAAGTTTGAGGCTCCGGCGGGGGCGAGTGCGTTTGCGGTGGAGATGGGGGTGGGAAAGCAGAGGTTTGCGCTTGTCAGGGACGGGGAGATGGTGATGGGGGAGACGAGCTTGAAGGATGTGGTGGAGGAGTGTGTCTGTGGGATCTATAACTTCAATGCGTATGTGGGGGTTGTGCCGTCGGGGGAGGAGGAGGTGGATGCGTTGGATGAGGATGGGCTGGCGATGTTGACGCAGGGGTTGAAGGTACCTTGTCCGACTAATACTTTAGGGAGTGGGACTGCGAATGCTACGGGAGATTGAGAGACATTGCTGAGGTTGGTGAGTGAGTTGGTGGAAGTCCATACCCCCGGGGTTGTGCCGGTTTCTTATGGTATATCTTGTTACCCTCAAGGTTGCTTGGTGAGGTCTTGGATTTGTATACACTTTGCGCTGGTTTAGTGGTTCATGTTCGTTTTGAAAGTCTGACTGTTCTTAACTCTGAATTATATAGCACATCCATTACAGCTCATGCTGACTGCAAGTGAGTCACTCTAAGAGAGCCCAGAGATAGGGCGATGCTTGTTACGAAACAGTATAGATCAGGGGGATTCCTGTCCTGACATTGTCAATATCACCATGCAGTTGCTCTCACGTCGGACTTGAGGTGTGATACTGATAATATAATTAGGTACCGAAATTACACCTTCTGGCTTGGATACTTGGTGCTCTGGTCGAAATTAACCGCTATCAGCGTCGGGACGAGACGGGAGGAGGCCATAGACCCTGGTCCGGTATGAGAGAGTTCAACTGAAGCAAGACACCATCTTGACCTGAAGAGGCCGGGACAATGTTATGGAGAAGCATTTAACCTGGAGAAAGAAGACTACTGCTGCTGCTGCTGCTGCTGCCACTATTACTAGTAAGTTGATCCCCATCCTAGGTAGATCCCTTATCTTTCCCCGGCTTTTTACCTTTTAAACACAGCCAGCGCCCCAGTTCCTTTGGAGATTCTCACCGACTCTTTTGCCTTGACCCCCTTTTCTCACTTCAATATGAATGCTTTATTGTCTGCTCCTACCCTGAGACCCAGAGACATACACCGTCCCAACATTGCAGAATAACCAACCTTGGCCCCCCGGCCCCCTTTCCCCACAGCCGCCGTGGACCTTCTTCCCCGACTTCCTGCGACTTGCGCCATCACGGCTTCTTTCCTCCGACTGCTGGTCTGAGCTCGTGCTCAAAAGCCCCGTCCTGCGCATTCCCCTGTTTACTGTCACCTGTCAGTCAACAACATGACTTGTTAAGTTTATCGTGGTTCCTGCCCGACCTGCCTACCACAAACCAAACCGCTCCCACCCCCCCGGACTTACTCCGTATCCCCGATACCAACCAGCCATGGCGAGAATCAAACAGGGGGTCTTCTCCTGGGAGGATGTTTTGGCCCACCGGTACCAGAGTCTGTCTCCTTTCGCTTCATTGTAATCGCCTGCAAGGAAGTCGACGGATGGCATACTAACCAACCCACGCCCCCAAGACAACAAGCCCACGGGCCTCCCTCGTCCCCGCAGACAAAGCGCCCTATCCGGCCGATCGCCGTCGCAGCCCAAACAACCGCAACCCGATACGCGACTGAACTGGAAGGCGCAGCTGCAGAGCTCGCTGCTGGCGAAGCTCTCCCCGGAGCTGCGGGTCATGATCTGGGAGCAAGTGCTCGGCGCGATGCGCATCCATATCGTTCAGCGGGCCGACAGACGCATGAGCCATGTCATCTGTCCGCGCACTGAAGCCTGCGATATCTGCCGCGGCGGGTTGCCTCCATCCGGGTGTAGCAGGGAGGGGGGATCGCGCGGGAAGAGCAATCTTCTCGCTCTGCCCCGGACATGCAAACAGATGTATGTTCTTCTTTTTCCCGCTGCTGTTTTAAGAAGCAAAATAAAACTGATGAATCAGCTACTCCGAATCCATCCACCTGCTATACACCCTGAACGTCTTTGAATTCAGCAACACCTGGTCGCTGACTTACCTCCGTCCCACGATTCCCGCCGACCTCTGGGACGCCATCCGCTTCGTCGAACTCAGCTGGGCCTTCCCCGGCCACTGGCTCCCGAGCAAAGACCCCGTCAAGACGGTCTACTTCTCCGCCGGCCGCCAGCAGTGGATCGAGACCTGCTGCGCCGTGACCCGCATGAAGGGCCTGCAGTCCTTCACGCTGCAGCTGAGCGGCAGCTGGTTCTGCGAGCCTGTCGAGAAGCTCCCGGTTTTTCTGGAGCCGCTGCGCGACCTGCATCTCCGACAGGGGTGGGCGCTGCATCTGCCGAGACAGCCGTATTATGTGCAGGAGATTCGCAACATTGATGGTGATCTGCGGAAGCGGGGGATTGAGTGTTCAGTGCAGGCCGTTGAGAAGTAGCGGGATCTTTTCTTCTTCATTCTTCAAAGCAATGCAATGCATTGATTGGCATATGCATATGCATTTGGTGCTGTTTGTTAGCGATCATAACCTAATTAGCATTCCCTTACAGAGCAATGGTCTGGTGCAAGCACTATCCTACCTATCAAATAGTAATCTCAAGTTGGACAACCCGGCACTATCCATGTCAAATATCTCGTACCCTCTATTACGCGTCAACTACCCATTGTATACACTCGCAAGTAACTATATAAAAAAGCCCCCCACCCAAAACCGAACAGTCCAACCTGTTAAGATACCTTTACCTTAGCCCAAAGCCTGGAAACCCCGGCCCCACTACAGCCCAGTCCAAACCGGTTTCAACCCTGGAAGATACGATGCTGATGGCCGGAGTACGTAGATACATACGTACTCACACATAACTAAGGTACCGTAGTGTACTCAACCGGGGTAGGGCCCAAAACACGCAACCTTGTTCCAATCCAACTACTACCTTATCTTGTACTTGCAACTTGCAACTAGCGACACTGAAACTCGATGCATATTCCGTTTTTCGTTCCGCCACGCTAAATAACAATGATGTACCTACCTATCAACCATTCCGTTATGAGTAGGTACTGGATTAGGAGAATCAGAAACCGGCGGTACGTATAGTATAGTAGTCTCATGAAATTAAGCAAATCTGCCACTCTGCGGATAGTAATAAAAATAATGATCATCATCAATTTCGAATGCGAGTTGTGGCGAGATGAGATGAGATGAGATGAGATGAGACGATTACGTACCCTGTCATTGCGAATCCAGGAACCTCTATCATGATCTACTACCGCTACTAGTAGGTTTAGGTAGGTAGGTAATCTGTACTCGTACCTATCCTTGTAGTTGGGATGATAGGACTTTATCTATCCTGTGAGTATTACTTAGTAGCACTCTGTGCTGAGTACATAAGGGATATATATGATCTACCATAGA
The DNA here is from genome assembly GCA_025688805.1 of Aspergillus egyptiacus. Classification (NCBI taxonomy): domain Eukaryota; kingdom Fungi; phylum Ascomycota; class Eurotiomycetes; order Eurotiales; family Aspergillaceae; genus Aspergillus; species Aspergillus egyptiacus. The sequence goes on from MU628625.1 coordinate 31,283, forward strand.
CGGGAGACACAGTACTCGGGCTCTGTATACTACTTACTAGTTAAGTCTAGTAGTAGTGCTTACTACCTTCTCAGATAACTATTAGGTACACTGTATAGCTTTCCTAAACTGTTAGAATCCCAGCTCGACAGCCAACCAATTAACCATGCCCTGAATAGATAGTAACCCATGCAACCGAACAGATGCTTGCTACCTATGTCGTCTGGGCTATGTCCATAGGTAGATAGCTAGGTTGACTTTCTTAATCGACATATTGGCATTGGCATTGGCATTGGCTGCTCTGCCTCGGCATATCATACCATACCATACCGTACAAGCCCTGGCCTATCCTACTACTACAAGTACTAAGTAAAGTAGTATTCATGGCCTGTCCAATTATACCTTACGGGCTGTATGATTCTAATCCAATCTGTATACCATGTTCCTGTCAACCATTTAACACTGGTTAACTGGCGATGAGTGTTCCACGTTTTTTACTTATATTAATGAGCTTGTCACGAAAGCGCAGGTTGATAGTTACTGTTCAGATTCAGATCCATCCATATCTATATCCATATCCATATCCATATCCACTCATTTCCTCCCAGCTTACCTATCTACTCAGTAAGCCGCCACCTCGGTATACATAAATCCTGTATCCTACTATCCTACGACTGAGTAGTAACTATATGGTTCTCCCCACGATCCCCAGCCACACGTAACTTAGGACGGGATCCAAATATGGATACCCATGTAATGAACTTAAATAATCTAAGGTGACCGTGACCCTGGCTTGTAGTACTATTTACTTGCCTCTGAGAGAAATACAGGGAAACGAGCCCTGTGAATATACTAACATAATAAAAAGATAAATACTTATCAGATGACAAAACCAGGCCAGCTTCCATCAACATGTAAAACACTTACCTACCTAACCTGGGGTATCTAGATAATAATCCTGGAAAGGAATCCAGAAAACCAGCGGACAAGCCGGGGAGTACTCTACTGACGACTTGCAGGCGCCAAGTTCTGTTGCGGTCGAGCGCCAAGTGAGTTGAGAGCGTACCGTGGAGTCTGGACATCAGGCTCTGACAGGGGGCCTGCCTATCGCAATTAAAATTGTATCGTGAATCAAGTTGCAGGATTGGGATTCAGGCACCAGGTCCAGGGTCTGTCTCTCTCTACTCCGTAATTATCTACTGTGTTTCAACTTTTCAAGGACCCGTGTCCAGGTACTAATGTAGGCCTGAGCCGGCGGTTTCGAACCCAGGGGTAATATGATCATACAGTCTGATGAGCAGAGCTGTTTTGTTTTTGTACAAGGCTGTTTGTATTGACTCTTTCTGCTCCATACATATATGCACCGTCTCATTGTCTGCCCAACTGGCTCTCTCGCAGTGGCTACGTGAAACTAACGCCGAATAAGAAAGACAAAACAGGAAGCCGCCGTAGCAGATTAGAAAGATAAGGGGAAAAAAAGGAAAAAAGGTTTTGATCGCTGAGCGCCCCTGTTCCCATGCCGAATTCCCAACTAGGAGATGACCAATTAAATTGCAAATGTGCCAACGTCATATGCCATGTAAACATCAGTAGTAAAGTACTGCAAGGTCCCTTATAAGGAGTTAAAAAAGAAAATGAAAAAAAGAGAATAAACGGCTCCCTAGGATAGAAAAAAGGGCAAGCCATCGAGGTATCATCACAAGAAAAAAAGAAAAGGAAAGAGAGGGAAAGAAAAGAAAGAAAAGAATAGGGACCGTCTAAAGAGATGTAACAAATCATCCGCGTGCTGAACTTCGGCATATGCTGTATTGGCACGAAAATAGGGCTTGGACGGGACGACGCTGACTATGTTTCATGTCATCAGAATTTCCATAACTCAATTCGCGTCGTGGGATCGGCCTTCCAATTAACATGTGCCGAGAGTTTCGCGTTGATCGTACAAATCTGACAAACGCCGAGACGTGATCATCGAGCGTTGTACATCTCACAGCGTTTCAGCTAGAGATGAAGCGGCCGGCGGGGTTTCCGCAGCCAAGTTCAAGATGGCGACGAGCAGAGGTTTGACTGCCGGCCATGACAACTGCGGGATAGTTGAAAGAGTAATAAGCCCTCCGCCATATCGGGTTATCGGTCACCCTGTCCGTCGGGCCCAGAGTGGCCGGATCTTTGCCGGTTGTCGACCCAGGCCGATGCATCCGCTGCCTGCGGCCTCTTTTGTTCGTCCGACCGCGTGGATGAAGCACGCAGCGGCATGAGGTTGTTCAGCTCCGCCGCAAGGGCACAGGCGGTGTACATGCGCAGTTCCCGTTCCTCGCGTTCGTCTTCCTTGAACAACCGTTTCTGTTCTTCCTTGGATAGATTTTCCCGGCGCTTCTTCCGGATTTCCTGGATGACCCATACAAGCACCTCCTCCGGAACTCGCGACCTTGGTGCGCCGTGCTTAGCAGGACTCCGGACATAGCGGCGAGTAACATCCGTAGCTCCGTCGATCGAAAATGCAATGCAATAAGACAGTTTTCGACCCCACCCTACAAAGAGTATGGTTAGCACGTGCGTATGGAACTTCCCCCCCGGGACCGAGAATGCAAACCTTCAGTATAAAGACGAGGCTGGTCCCATGTCTCTTCGCATGCATCGACATGGACCCAACGCCTCTGGTGTTCGGAGTAGACTTCTGTCCAGACGTAGTCCTCGGAATTCCAGACCCAACGTACACGGCCACCCAGAGCTCGGCAGAACATACTGAAGCAGTTGGCCCACTCGCCGACACGGCCTCGCCTGGTTTGTAATAACTGCCACACGTCCGAATAGCGAGGGAACCGTTCGTAGGCACCACAGGATGGCCCTGAACATCGGTACAATTCGACTCTTGTGGCTCCACGGGCGGCCTCATCTGGGGTGGGCGGAGTCCTGCCCTGAGCGATCGTAGGCGTTAGGCATCGCGAGCATGGGGGGTTGTTGACCCATTGAAAGAACGACCGTTTAAACCACCTGTATATATTAGTTTTCTTTTAAACGCATGTCGACAAGGATAAAAGCAGACGAACCTTAATAACGCCCGAATGACACAGTCTTGATACCCCCATTCAGGCCGCTTCCGTAAGCTTCGTGCCTGTGCCTGAATTATTTGACTCTCTTCCTCCGCCTCCGAATATAGTTTATCCAGAGGTATCAAGGAAAGAGCTTCGTCTAGCAAGCCCGGATTTTCGTACTTGGTCGGCGTTACAGAGAGGACGTGGAGGAGATTTCGGAAGGTGAGAGAATTTTGGTCTTGTGGCGGATGTGGGACAATCGGAAGGCCTCTTAGTGAAGGTGACGGAGAGGGGGATTGCGATTGCGCGTTCAGAGGACGTGATGATGGTTGCGAGGGATGAGGCGGTTGCGACCGTAGGGGCGATGGAGATGGAGATTGTGTGCGCGAACGAGATCGTGACTTTCCTTGCAGGCGATCAAATCTCTTATTGCGCATCAGTTGCTCAAACGCACGGGTTAGCTCGGCGGCATCGAAGGCGTCGGTGGTAGGCGCCCGTCGGCTGTGGTGGTGGTGGTGGTGGTGATGCCTGCCCTCCGCCATCGTGTAGGGGAGTCGAGAGAATCCCAGCGGCTGGGTGTTTCAATTCCGTGTGTCCAGGTTGAATACCAGTCTTCCATGCAATTGTCCTCCCACTGTTGACCTCTGGCTGACTAGCGTGAAGAGGCCGAGGAGGAACGATTGAAGGACGTGGGATGGTTTTCGAGAGTAAGTCCGGTCGTATGTTGATGGGAATAATCAGGGACTGAGTGAGCCTGAGACTTGAGGATACGGTCACACAGCCCAGCCAGGCGGTCACCAGCTCTTGGCATTAATCAGCGTACTTGTTACAGCCCGGCCGAAATTCTTTACCACTAGTTACGACCGGAACCGACTCGGACCTACCAAAAATAACCTGGCAGCTGTCACCCTCACGGTCGGTGCTGGACTCGATAAATACGTAGCCGACCGAAGACCAGAGAACGGGGGATATATAATGTTTTCTTTTCTAGTAGAAGATGTATGCCGAAATTAAGGTATACGAAGGGCCGTCAAAAGAAACTTGGAAAGGACAGTAAAGAGGTCGGCAGCTGGAGTGAGACCCGACCAGGGAGCGAGGTGCAGGTGTAATTTTCTGCTTGTTCTTCCACGCCAGCAATGAGGATGAAGCGTCGTCAGCCTGGGGGCCCTCCCCCCAATCAGAGCCCCGCGCCACCACCACAAGCCGCGTGTGTCCCGCCCAGAGTGGTTTACCCTCCCTGGGCCAAGATCCCTCTCTCGCTTCGGATCTTCGGTGACGAACTAGTGGATGGCACAGCTCAGCATGTTACCATGATCCTTACATTTTTCTTCTCGTTTTTATCGTTTTATTTAATTTAATATTATATAGAAGAGTGGTACAACGCGAGCGCCGCACACTCATCTCCTAGTTGCGGCTCAGCATGGGCGTCGTCTACCACCTACCGAGGACGGAGTAAATCTCCGTCGATGAGGTGCTGTCGTTGCCTTCTCCACACTCCTATGCCACATCAGCCCCATCACGTTGGAGGAGGCTTGAAAACCTGATAATCAGGTAGACTCGCATGCCATCTACAATAATGACTCGACGAGTATACTAGTCCCGTTCATGTTGTCTCTCCACACGCTGATGTACGTGTTGGTGCATTTCAATTTCAGGCTTCCATCCGCTGATTGAGGGGCAAGTCGGAGAAACGCTGATATTCGCGTTTTGCAGCGCAACGCAAGCTTCCAGCCCTAAGACTACGTATGATCGTCGTCACTTCCCACGGTACTGTACCCTCGTTCTCTGCGTACTCGCCTCGAAGAATGGGTAACCTTGGGCCGTGAGACTTACGCGGCTCTTCAGTTGTCAACCCGAATGTTGAAATGTCAAACAGCACATAGAGCGCAACAGTCGTGCGCTGTGCACTGTGCAGTAGAAGTCTCCATCCCAGGGCTTTGCCGGAAGGCCCCGTTCCATCGAGAAATGGTTCGGGACAATCGGAAAATGCGGCGGAAGACAGCGATATTTCCAATAGCGGAAACAAACTGCCCGTCAGTGGGGAGTGGGACTTGCTTTTTTCTTCCCTGCCCTGAGATTACGAATCCCGGCCGATTTTGTTGAGCCCTGACCTGACTCTTCTTGAGTCTTGGAGTCATGACAGGCCCACCAGAGAGGCCTGCGGTGTCTCCCGGCTCAGACTCGGTATCACTCCCGAGACATTATCCTTATGACTACTACAGAGTAGTTGTGTCACGACTGCGATGCTGCGAACTTGAGGGCTAACTACCTAGGTATAGCTACTTAGAGCATTGAGGGGCGCCCAGGCGAGAAGTCATGTGGTCGATGGGGATGATCGTGGCGATCGAGTCTGTTCTGGGTTTGTTGAGCAACAAGAGCCTTGAATTTGAAGTTGGTGCCTCCAAGTTGAGCATCTAGCAACTATTGATGTATGTCTACTACTACTACTACTACTACTACTACTACTCCTCGAACACCTGAATGCATAAGAGTGGCCTCAGCAAGGACACGCGGCACTCTTCCATGCAATCCATCAATGTGCATCTCCACTTGACCAGTTCAGAATCAGATTCTTCCGTCTGGCGAGGTATGCGCGTATAGAGGCACCATAATGCATTGCACAGAGCTCCGAATACGTTCAGCATAAGTGCCAGAGACTTGAATCAACTTCATCAAGGCAGTGGTCGTGAACCCTTGATTAGCTCAACATGATCGATGATGTCGAGCATTACCGTAAACAATATAGTGTAATGTACCTACATAGGCAATGATATCCAATCTCAATCTTCAGGGCAACCGTCGGTTTTGCAGCCAGGAATGATGTGGCGGAGACGCGCAAGCGGCCGTCTTGGCAGCGAACAAGATCTGGCTAGAGCTGCCCCGGAGACCCATTGCGCTAGCCCTCTTGCGGCCGATCGTCGCTGACCCCTTCCCGAAAGGTCATCTCCCTCTTGACTCTTGAACGGGCCAGACCACCACGATCCTGACATCCCGTGACCCCTTTTACTAAGTACTGGAGTCAACCAAATAATAGTTCATCCAGTCGTCAGAGTCACAGGCACTCGATAGTGTCCCATCTGTCCCAGTCCATGGATCTCCCTATAGATAGACGACGACTTCGGTGTACTAGTCACCGCTTCTCGAGATCTTCTACACTGAGGAGATACGCACACGATCCAACCGATAAAGTTATCTCATTTCACAAGGTAGAGCCAATAATAATGGTACCGTAAGTCAAGAACCCATTCATCAGATTCAGACACTTTCCTCTCCCTCTGGAGACGGGACTTGACTCCTTCCAGGTAAGCATGGGACTAGCCTCATTCTTCGTGCTTTCGGCCTGCGTCTAGACTTGACCGATCGAAGCGATGTCTGGCATGCTCCCGCCCGCATTCTATGTCGAACAAACGCCCTACCAAAGATCCAGGGACGTGGTTCATCTGCAGGATTACGGATATGCTGTCTCAGAATCTCAGAGCTGGCACTATCCAGGTTCAACAATAATCAAATGTCTTCAGCCAATCTTCACGGATTCCTCTGTTGTTCTTGAACGACCTAGGCCTCGTGTTCTTCACAAGATGTGGCCTGTGCTCGTGCCTTAGGTGGCTTCCTTCCAACCAACTGGCCTGTTTCTGTCAGGCGTGGCAGGTCGCAGCCAGGTGTGACAGCTCAATGCTTCCTGGATTTTGGATCGTGTTGCACGGGGTTTAGACTGCAGTGACAAAGTCCGTTACGAACAAGTCTTCCATCTTCCGTCCTCATTGTCGAGTTGCCTTATGTTTCATCAAGTCATAATGTGACCCTTTATGCTGCATGGTGCCACCTGCTTGAGGCCGTCAAGTCATAGCGTTTCTCAGCTGAGGTCATCGATATATTAGCAACAGCTGTGCTCTGGAGGACCGTCTGCTCATTCTCACTTCGCCTGCCGTCCATTCGATTAAACCGCCCCTCTGTAGATGAGACAGGTGATCTGATCCGGTGAGAGAGTCCCTTCAGGTCCATCTACTTGGATCGTCTCCCTGCAGACATGTTCTTGCCAATTACTCTGTGATTTAGTTGTAAGACAGATCCATGCATTAAAGAGCATCCGTCTGCGCAGCCGACACCACTAACATCAAAGAAGCTGTGTTGATAGATCCAACTTACCGGTGGAAGCAGTTACTGCGACTTATATGTCACAGACATCTCTTGGTTCTTGGTCAATAAATTAGCCCAGCCAAGGCTCTGATGTCACTGAGTTGATGGCCTATTGTGGACCATGAATATATATATCTATTGACATCCAGACTCACAAAAGGCAACAGAACATGCCGGGTGTGCTAGTAGACCGTAAGGAAAGTCATTCGCGCGCTCGAGTCGCCGTCTCTGATTGAAGTAAAGAATTTGATTTTTGTTTTGTAGCATATGATGCTTGCTGCTTATAGGGTATACGTAGGTCCATTATATTGTCCATAAACAGGCTCGACGCAAAGGTCTCTAGGTAGGAATCTAGGATGCAGCGGGTATGCCGTATCAAAATCCTACCCAGACAGAATCATCCCCGTCGAGAGGATGAATTAGAGTCCATTTACTTTTATAAGGTGATCTGCTGGATGGGTGTGATCTGAATCTCTGACGGTATTGGCGATCGAGAAAGCTGGGATGGAATTTCATTGGCGAATTGGCGGCGCGCGTTAACGACGCCAAAACCAACACGACCGTTGAACGATCCCATCTCTCCAGCTGTATCGACATCACATTCAACTCAGACCACTTCGAACTAATCCCCTTGGTTGCTTTGTTTCCCTGTCTTCTTCTTCGCGCCTCGTTTCCTCTCACATCGCTCGATCTGTTGCATGCTTCCCACGCCGTGGACCGCACCTTGACCTCCACTTTTGAGCTCCGACCATCTCGGACCACCTGCAACTCCTCACTTCAGCTGTATCACCGCACTCACCACCAGACTTCTCCTCCATCATTGCTCTCCTACACCTTTAGAACTGCATCTGTCAGGCCTTGTTCACACCTGTGCTCCTTCAACCCCCGCTGGCTGGGGCCACTGTCCTCACTATGAAAGCCACTCCGTTGCTGATCGCGTGGCACAACGACAATGCCCCCATATACTCGGTCCATTTCGACCCCAATGGCAAGGGCCGCCTGGCCACAGCTGGGAAGTAGGTTTTCGATTACTCAGTCCCTCTCTCCGTCGCCTTCCGCTAACCTCGCTGTTTTCTGCCCAGTGATAACAACGTCCGCGTGCGTTCGCTCCTGCTTCCCTCTCAAGATTAAACCCTTTCTTCCGACCCTCGCTTTCTGACTCTCGAGAAAAAACTATAGCTGTGGAAGGTGGAGACGGTTGGTCAGGAACGAAAGGTGACTTATTTGAGCACCTTGGTGAAACATACACAAGCTGTCAATGTTGTTCGTTTTAGCCCCAAGGGTACGGTACCAAACTTCGATTCTCCTCTCGTTCCCCTCTAATTAGTCTAGGAGAGATGCTGGCATCGGCCGGGGATGATGGGAATGTCTTGCTTTGGGTGCCCTCGGAACTGCAAACCCAGTCAGGACTCGGAGAGGACCGATCGGACGACAAGGAAACATGGCGTGTGAAGCATATGTGCCGGTCCTCCGGCGCAGAGATCTACGACCTTGCGTGGTCTCCAGATGGAGTATTCATCATTACCGGGAGCATGGACAACATCGCTCGGATATACAATGCGCAGACCGGTGAGTTGAACGGCTGCTTCAATGCTAGGAGTGCCGGGGGCAGAGCTAATACTGTTTTCCAAACTCTAGGCCAAATGGTGCGGCAGATCGCAGAGCATTCACACTATGTGCAAGGAGTAGCTTGGGATCCCCTCAATGAATTCGTTGCGACGCAATCATCAGACCGATCCGTGCATATCTACAGCCTCAAAACGAAAGACGGCCAATTCACTCTTACCTCCCACGGAAAGTTTCTCAAGATGGACCTCCCCGCGAGGCGTATCTCACACAGCAGCCCTGCACCTCCCGATCATTCAATCCGATCCCAGCCAGCTACCAGCAACTCCATGGCGATTGCTTCTCCGATTCCCTCGACACCTGGCACCCCGATGGCCTCGCATCTGCCCATGGATCCTCCTCCAGTGTCGCACAGCCGACGCTCTTCCTTTAGCTCCTCACCAACCATCCGCCGCTCCGCGTCGCCAGCACCATCTCTACCATTACCTGCGGTCAAGCCTTTAGAAGTTTCTTCCCCAGGGCTCCTAGGCGGACTGGGGGTGAGGAATACGAACATCTACGCGAACGAAACGTTCACGTCCTTTTTCCGACGGCTGACTTTCGCGCCTGATGGGAGTATGCTTTTCACACCCGCAGGCCAGTACAAGACGTCACAGGTCTCCCCCACAGATCCTGGAAAGACGGTGGATGAGGTAATCAACACTGTTTATATCTATACCCGCGCGGGCTTTAACAAACCGCCTATTTCCCATCTCCCCGGTCACAAAAAACCCTCCGTCGCAGTTAAATGTTCGCCTATCTTTTACACTCTACGGCAGACACCGGAACCTTCCCGCCATATCACCCTGGATACATCATCAGGATCAGGGGAGGAGACGTCCGCTTCCATTAATGACGTGGTCGATGTTTCGAATGGTGGTACAAAGGAAGCGCCATCATCAACACCTGCCGATGGTAACCCTAAAGGTGCAACTACCAAATCTTCTGAAGCTCTCCCGCCCCCGGTTTTCTCCCTTCCGTATCGAGTAGTATATGCTGTAGCCACCCAGGATGCTGTTCTGGTGTACGACACCCAGCAGCAGGCCCCACTCTGTGTGGTTAGCAACTTGCATTTCGCTACGTTTACCGATTTGACATGGTGAGCTGTCCTCCCCATGATTGAGGAAACTGGTCTAACAGTAGCAGGTCGAACGACGGTCTGACTTTGATAATGAGTTCGTCTGATGGTTTCTGCTCGACGTTGTCTTTCGAATCTGGCGAACTAGGCCAAACATACACCGCTCCTATATCTACTCAAGGGACATCCGCAGCAACGTCCACATCCGCACATACTCCCACAAACCCTGTGGCGGTACCCGGCCACAGCATCCCACCACCGCCCGCAAGCCCCGCGCGGTCGAATTCAGTGTCATCGATCACGACACAGCGCACATCCCAGCAAGCCGAGGTTGTCAACAATCCTACGCCGACTCTTGGATCAGTGCCGCTAGTAACCGCCACGCACTCAGCGCAACCCCCGGCCACTCTCCCGCTCACTACACCACCTGAGACCCCGGTGTCGATGGTTTCGCAAGGCGAGACCAGCAACTCTGGCGGTACCGTTCTCGGCAAGCGGAGCGAGTCTGAGAAGGAGAGCCAGGGCCCCAACCCCGCAGAGCCGGCTCAGCAGCCAAAGAAACGACGGGTGGCGCCGACTCTGATTTCAGCGGGCACTGGGTCGGCGTCGAATGACGACCCTCCTAATGCCGGTGTTGGGGGTTAACCACATTACCTAATGACCGTATCTGTTCAAGTATTACCATCATGATAATCCCCTTATATGACGAGTTACGCGTCTCCGCTGTCTTCTTCATACCTTTTATTGTATATGGGAATTCGCTTCGCCCCAGTTGCCTTTTGGTAGATCCCACGTCGTTGTTCGGTTATCCCGGCGCTTGTAGTCTGATTTCAGTGAGATTGTCGTTTGTGCATGTTCTCGTCATTCCCTGATTTTCTATTCGGCAAAGCGTACGACTGGGAGACCTTTTAGCGAGGGTACGATATAACAGCCTAATATAATACTTAGGACTCGATCGATATACAAATAATTCGCACTCCGGGTCAAGTCAGTTTAAGTCAAAGTTGAGGTGTTGAGGTTGTTACTAGGTAGGTAATAACGCCCCCTTGTGTGTGTACCGACGTAACATCATCCTTAATCATTCTTATGATACCTAGTCGGGACTTTGAGGATTTGAGGATTCCCTTGCCAGCTACCTTAGGTATCTAGTCCGGCTAACTCCAATGGTACTTGGAGTTTGCAAGGTGAAAGTCGATCTTGTGGACTTGTTAAAAAAAACCTTCTTTGACGAATTGCCGCTCATCTACAGCAACTGGGTTGTCAGCAAAGAACACGGGATGGCACTCGAAAACTTTTATCCCGGACCCCGGCCGTTTGTATCAGATTTCCTATCCTAAGGTAATCCCTTCGGGCCCATGGTGTAATGTAAGAGCGTAAGAGCATGGGCAGGAGGAGCTTGTGCTTGTTTATTGGGAGTATTTACTGCTGTAGCATAGGGCTTGGGCATTGTTTGAGTAGGTAGGTAGGTAAATCGATGGGCAGAACAGTTTGTTAAGCGAAGAATAAGAATCTTGTTCTCATTTTGTCTGTTATTGTCGCTCATGTCCGTCTCATCTTTCGTAGCTATGAGAGTAGCAGCGGCAGCGGCAGCAGCGGTATATTATATATATGTCCAGGTGACACCGGATATGAAAACCCGCTCTCGTAACCCACTGGTATCGACAGACTACCTAATCATGGCCAGCAAATGACCCAGTCATAGAAAGTTAGTGGAATCCACGCGCAGATCAGTGATAAAGCTAGTATCGAAAGCTGAGTGGACAGCTAGAAAGAAGGCGGCATATACAAAGGTCCTAGGAGAAGTTGGTTGAATTTATAGTACATGTTCATCAGAAGAAGCCGCGATCTATCAAGAAGAAATCGCGGCTTCTCTGATCAACGGAGCGACCTGTTTCCGACTTTTGGCTATGTTTGTCTGTACCCATATGCGTGTCCAGAAGGAACTGTCTTCTGAAGGACACAAAGTATCTTTGATATCCTGTGCGAGATCATCTCCATCAAGTGGATACCAGTCCTGTAAGCCCAGCTGTGAGCCAGCAGTAGAGACAAAAGCCTGAAGCGCAGCTGCCCCGCGACTGTTCAGTGCACAAGCAAGCAGTTCGCGAGAAAACTGGCCGTCCTTTGCTGAGCTGAACGCCGTCATGACCAAGACAATGTCCAGTTTGCGTTGGGACGCAAATGCCTTCAACGAATCAAGGAAGGCGTGTGAGCTGCCTGCCTTCCGGACTACCCATGGAATAGACTTCACCATGGAGCAGATGCCAATCTGTAGGGGTGGCTGATCAGCCTGTCGGGAGGGATATTCTGTCCACTCTTTATAATCTCTCTCCAGAATCTCGTCTACGGTGAGCAGTTCAAGACTATTCTGCTTTGTTTCGTGAACCTCAGCATAGAACTTGCCAGTCTCCCAAGAACCGTCAGTAGCGGTTGCTTTAGGAAGTAAGAACTCGATGGCTGAGGTGTCGAACTCGGTCACTTTGTCTTTGGAGGTAAGATTGGCAGTATCAATAAGAATGGGGGCTATAGCCAGTTTGGCCATTTGCTCTTCACCCTCGGAAATATTTTCCAGGCTACCTGTATTGGACCGCTGCCAGAGACCCATTTTCTCTAACGTGGCGACCACAAGCGAGGTACATGATCCCGCGGGCTTCACTAAGTGAGGTTGGGTAGTAGCAATAGGAGGAAGGAACTTCTCATCGGCGTGGTGATCGATGCAGCCTACAACAGCAAAGTCGACTGTCGAGAGGCCGGGTAAAGACCCCCTCCCTGGCCGGACGTCCGCCGACCTTATCGGCAACGCATTCCAGTCCACCAAGACAGAGTCTGCTTGTACTCGGCTTTCTCCCTGCCTCAGCTGGTTCGCAAAATCCGCCACCGTCAGGAAATGCTCTTTCAGACCGGAGCTCTCTTCGCCCTCCGAAAGCTCCTCCGCATCACGTTGGGAGAGTTGTAGAGCTTTGGCGAATTCGGGACGCAGTCTCCGCAGCTCGGGGCCAGCGGAAACCTTGTCGAGGTTGATTATTGGTACATGGGGCCGTGGATGATCGCGCGGCACGCGGTCGTTCGCAAAGTATGAATATACGAGGGCGGAGATGATCGAGTCGAGGTCCGCGGAGGGGTTGCCGATGACGTAGATGGGCGATTCGGCACGCGATAATCCGCCAGCCAGGAAGCGTTGATGGACCTGTAAAGCCGTCCTGAGAAATTGAAGCAAGCTATGCTCGGGGAGAGATGCTCGCATTGTCAGTAGCTTGTCTTGACCTTGAGGGTTGCGTCAGGGAAAGGAAAAGGAAAAGGAAGATGCGGAGGAAAGCCGGAGGGAGTCGGAATTCGGAAGAAAGAGACCCCGACGATATCTACAGTAGTCCACCTCGGGGATTGTTTCTCCAAATAAAACGCCCTCCTCTCTCTCTCTCTCTCACCTTCTGTAGATAGCAGAATAATGGCAGGCTTGACAGCAGCCATCTTGGTGGTTTCCGACACCGCCTCTCAAGCTCCCTCTTCGGACCGAGTAGTCGGCGTCTTGAGTGATGTATTTGCAACTGCGGGGCAAGGCAACTGGGAACCACCAGTCACCAAGATAGTGCCCGATGATGTACTTGATATCCAACGGACCGTTACTGACTGGGCCGACGGTCCTAGTCCGGTCAATCTCATTCTGATTAGCGGTGGTACAGGTTTCGCCGTCAAGGATAACACGCCTGAGGCAGTCTCTCCTCTCCTCCACCGCCATGCGCCTGGCCTCGTGTATGTGTTTGGACCAAGTTTCAACACCCTGGAGCTAATCGCGAACTAGACATGGCATGATTGCTGCATCCTTGAAGGTTACGCCTTGTAGGTCTACCGATGTCTTTCGTCTGCCATAGCTAACCAGTGCAGTTGCGATGATGGCTCGACCTGTGGCCGGAACCAGGAATAAATCACTGGTAATCACACTACCGGGCTCGCCAAAGGGTGCTAAGGAGAACCTTGAAGCTGTCATCAAGTTGCTACCCCATGCATGCACCCAAGCGGCCGGTGCAGACTCAAGAACCCTCCATGCTGGTGGCGTGAAGAAGCTCGAGGCAGAGGCAGGGGTGAAATCAGAAACTCAACATGACCATCATCACCATGACCATCACCACCATCATCATCACCCGCATTCCCATGGCTATGGTCATGTTGTCCCAAGGGCACATACATCCCCGTCAGAACGGCGGTCAAACGACCCGGCTGCAGGGGCGAACCGGCGGTATCGCGAATCGCCGTATCCGATGCTCTCGGTAGACGAAGCGCTGGAACAAATATCCACCCACACGCCCAATCCTGAAGTCGTTGAACTTCCTGTGAGTGTAGATCTGGTCGGATACGTCGTGGCGGAGGATGTGTACGCCGCAGAGGCAGTACCGGCATATCGTGCAAGTATCGTCGACGGATATGCTGTGATAGCGTCCGATTCGGCAGAGGGCGAGGGCACAAAAGGCGTGTTCCCGGTGGCTTCCATCACTCACGCCAATGAGGGTGGGGTTCTCGCACCACTTGAGCCTGGTACCATCGCTCGGATAACGACCGGCGCTCCTCTTCCACCCAACGCGAATGCGGTGGTCATGGTCGAGGATACTTTGCTGGCTTCTTCGACCCCTGACGGCAGGGAAGAAGCAACCGTAGAGATTCTGACAGGAGATATCAAACCAAACGAGAACGTCCGGCAGCCAGGCAGCGACGTTGCACTTGGATCCAGGATTCTCCAGCGAGGTGATTTGATTACGCCCGTCGGCGGCGAGATAGGTCTCTTAGCAGCTACAGGTACAAAGACGGTCAAAGTGTTCAAGAAGCCGACAGTGGGGGTCCTAAGCACAGGGGACGAGCTTGTTGAACACGATGATCCCAGGACGCTTCAAGGCGGGCAAATCAGAGATTCCAACCGACCTTCCATTCTTTCCTGCCTGAAGTCTTGGGGAGTGCCGGCTGTCGATCTAGGAATCGCCCGGGACACGCCGGCGGGCGAGCTTGAACAGAGCCTCCGAGATGCTCTCCGCGGTGTGGGAAAAGCCAGCACTGGTGTTGACGTGATCATCACCACCGGCGGAGTCTCGATGGGTGAACTTGACCTGCTGAAACCGACCATTGAGCGCTCCCTCGGCGGAACGATCCACTTCGGCCGTGTCTCCATGAAACCAGGCAAGCCAACCACGTTTGCCACCGTTCCATTCAAGCCCTCATCATCCACACAAGGACAGCAAGAACGCAGCTCCAGACTCATATTCTCGCTTCCGGGGAACCCTGCCTCTGCCCTTGTCACCCTTAATCTTTTCGTCCTTCCGTCCCTACACAAACTCATGGGCTTGGCCGAAAAGCAAACCGCGTTAGGTCAGCCACCGACATTTGGTCTGCCGCTGGTGGCGGCGACTTTGTCGCACCCGTTCCCACTGGATCCAAAGAGAACCGAGTACCATAGGGCTATTGTCACGGCATCCCGCAAAGACGGGCGCCTCTACGCAACAAGCACGGGGGCTGAAGGCGTGGGACAGCGAAGTTCGCGAGTTGGCAGCCTTGCGAGTGCAAATGCGCTCTTGGTGCTTCAACCAGGGAAAGGATCGATTGCCCAAGGGACTTTGGTGGAGGCTTTGATGATGGGGCCTGTTGTGCGGGGTGACTAGAGCCTGGGTAATCACTCACTCAATCGCATTCCTGAGAGAATATCACCTAGTCTGTAGATCCGTGCAGCAAAGTGTAACTGCATCTCCTGTTCAAGCAGGAGCAGCTGCGTCTCATTCATTTGGCTCGATCAAGCCTTGGGATATAGAAACCGAAGAATCGGGTCACACTGGAAGATCGAGCAACGGAACCCAATCCAGCCCTTACCACTGGTCGTCACTTTCTGCCAGAGCGGAATCGAGGTCTCGAACCTAACCGCTCTTCCGAAACCGAGTACACGGCGGAAGAATACACCAAGGGCCTGATGGTGAAAAGATGCTATATTTCCCAGACGGTTACAGCCAGGTTTCATGGAAACGCCAGTAGCCGCCATTACCTAGGAATCAGGTGTTTCTCTTTCAGGTTGAATTCGCAAGCCAGGAAGAGAATGTTGGTTTGATTTTTCAGTGTCATCATTTTGTGCCAAAGATAGAGCATCTGCATTTATAATGAATTACGAAAATGTCGTTTATGTGGAAAGCAGACGTGAATGATCTGGTAGACGGGGTCTCGAGAGACATAAACCCCCCC